>JAWNNQ010001973.1:0-14012 GCA_035044765.1 Leucophenga montana | reverse complement strand
ATAATATCTATTTGGATAATTTATTAAATTTTTTCAACGCTCGCAACCTTAGGCTTTCAACTCATAAGTCATTTGTGTGGACTAAGGAGGTGAGGATGGAACTAGATGTCTTTGTTGGAGGTCTAAGGGTTCCTACTGTCCAGTACCCGATGATATTGGGTACTACATTTGACCCATTGCTTAGATTCTTCGGATCTTCTTGGGGTAAGGACAAGGAGACTATAATAACAACTTATAAAGCTATTGGACGTTCTGTCCTAAATTATGCTGCTCCTGTATGGGCCCCTTTCCTAAGTAAGACTCAATGGCAAAGCCTGCAAAGAAGTCAGAATAGTGCGCTGAGGACTGCCACTGGTTGTCTGCAAATGACCCATGAGGATCATTTGCACAATGAAGCGATGATACTTCCTGTTCATCAACATAATGAGTTGCTTTCGAAGCAGTTCTTGTTGGGTGCGTACAGAAGTGATCATCCGAACCATGGCACCCTCACTACATCAGCGCCTACCCGAATAAGATCTGATATCAGGATATATAAGTCGAGCATAAATCGCTTTATCACTGATAGCAACATAGAGGAGTATGAGTATACTTCTGGAAGGGCCCAATTGCATAAAACTGAACATGCTATGCGCTCTTATAGGGACAATATTATATTAGGTGGAAGACCTCCGCCTATTAATGAGAGCGAAAAACATCTCCCTCGTAGCACCAGGACGATACTTGCACAGTTAAGATCAGGATGGAGCGTTATGCTCGAGTGCTGCAGGGAAAGAATTGGGATAAGCAATACTAATTGCTTCCCTGAATGCGGTCAATCACCACACGATACAATTCATTCGTTCAATTGCCCGTCCCATCCGACTCAATTGAGCCCTTTAGACCTCTGGTTACGACCAGATGATGTTGCTTTTTTCCTAGACCTTGACACCTGAGGTTGCATTTCGGTCTGTCTTTCTCTTACATTCACAAATTGCTTTGCACTACTACATTCATTCATATATAATAAATTGTGTATATATATTTCCTGATGCAGCTCACACGAAACTGTTACAACAACAACCGCGACGGCTCCTGTTACGCTGACCGTTGCCACGTCCGCTACTGCTGCCACAGCCTCTATCGCCAGTGGAAGTCAAGAAATCACTAAGACTGTTGTTGAACGGATATCGCGTGAATTTGAATCGAAACTTGACTCGAACACGAATACTGTGAAAGAAACTGTAAGACAGTTGAGGAAAGAAATGAACGATGTAGCATATCAGTTCGGGTCGCGATTGGCGACAGAATCCGAAGGTTTGAATTCGTATATAGATGGTGGTCAGCCATCAACGGTAAACAGACAAGGTTTGAACTCGTACATAGACTGTGGTCAGCCATTAACGAATAACCAGTCATCGTCAAATAGACAAGGTTTGAATTCGTATATAGATGGTGGTCAGCCATGAACGGTAAACAGACAAAATTTGAATTCGTATATAGATGGTGGTCAGCCATCAACGAATAACCAGTCATCGGTAAACAGACAAGGTTTTAAGTCGTATATAGATGGTGGTCAGCTATCAACGAATAACCAGTCATCGTCAAATAGACAAGGTTTGAATTCGTAAATAGATGGTGGTCAGCCATCAACGAATAACCAGTCATCGTCAAATAGACAAGGTTTCAATTCGTATATAGATTGTGGTCATCCATCAACGAATAACCAGTCTTCGTCAAATAGACAAGGTTTGATTTCGTATATAGATGGTGGCCAACGAATAACCATTACAAGAAAATATACCCATTGCCTTCGTTTTCTGGTTTGCCTGAGGAATGGCAATCCTTTGCAGAATCCTTTGACAGCACAATGGAAGAATTTGAATATAGTAATCTACACAGTATGATGAGATTACGGGAAGCTCTTACAGGAAGTGCAAGAATAACTGTGGAATCATTGCTTTCTAACTCTACGAACGTTCCGACCATTATGGAGACATTGAAAGAGAATTTTTGTAGACCGGAGCAGCTCATTAAGAGCCAAATAGAAAGGGTACGAGCAATACCACTGTTAGTGGATGGTGATTTCAGTGCTCTAATTGAATTCGCAAATAAAATAGTAAACATGGCCACGTTTTTGAAGAATGCGAAAGGAGATCACCATTTGTCAAATCCAACTTTATTGAATGAGTTGGTCGCCAAATTGCCCACGCCACGGCAATTACAGTGGGAGGAAAAATGTATATCGCTAAATAAACCACCGAATATTGCAGACCTTAGTGATTGGCTAAACAGCATCAGGAAGTTAGCTAATATGGTAGCTGACTCGTTACCGCCGAGCACGAAAGGTATTATAAATAGAAAATTATTGAACAATGGTAAGCATGAGAGACGCTACGCATGTGTTAGTATTTCTAGAAAATGCTGCAACATGCAAAAGGTTTGTACAAGTCTCGTTAAATAAACGATGGCGAAGCGCAAAAATGAGTGGTCTGTGTTTCTCCCGCCTGGAACATGGACATCGTCTAAGTCACTGTGAATTCAAGACCAGATGCCATGAAGTAGGGTGTCTGGGATATCATCATAAATTACTGCACATAGGTAGTCGCAAAAAGCACGGCACGCCGCAGAAGGTCGGTGAAAGTAATACGTCTATTGGACGACGTGAGAATGAGGCCGTCGCCAAGAATACGACTAAAGGGTGCAATGGACATGTTGATTGCGGTAGCAGTGATCAAGTACTCCATCAGATTTTGCCAGTGAAATTGTACAACATTGATAAAAGTATTACTACTCATGCGTTTGTAGATGATGGAGCGAATGTGTCGATGATTGATAAAGACTTGGCCAAAGAAATTGGTCTTTGCGGTCGCAAAGAGGTTTTGGAGCTACAGTGGATCAATGGACATTCGTCAACACAATCAGTCACCATTAGTGATTTGAGAATCAGCGGAATTGATAACAATGCAAGAATATATCCGGAGAAAATGTAAGTGTGATATAGTTCAAGAAGAAATGCGAGATATGATGAGAAAATATTTTGAAATTGAAACCTTTGGTGTGAAATCTGGCGTCCAAAGGGTAATGTCAGAGGATGCTAAACGAGCTATGAATATATTGGAGTCATCCATAAGGAGAATCGGCGGAAGATATGAATGTGAGCTGCTATGGAGATCTGATTTTAAGGGACTACCGGATAGTGGCGCGAAGGCGTCTTGCGAGTGTCGAACGAAAGATGGCTCATGATAGCCAGTATGCAGCAGATTATAAACAGAAAACAGCATAGAAAATAGCAGAAAATAAGGGGTATGCGAGGAAGTTGACCCCCGAAGAATGCACGCCCCGGACAAACAAGACGTTTTACTTGCCTCACTTTGGAGTTAAGAATCACAACAAAAAGGGAGTGAGACTTGTATTTGATGCTGCTGCTGCTGAAGTTAATAATACATCGTTTAATACATGTCTTATACCACGACCAGATTTAAATCAATCATTAATGTCGATTTTATTTAAATTTAGAGAATCGAAATTTTGCAGTGTGCGGTGAGCTGCAGGAAATGTTTCACCAAATCAGTGTGACACAAATGGATAGAGACTGCCAACGATTCCTGTGGCGAGAGGGAGATATGAAGAGGCATATCGATGTTTACGTGATGAAACGACTCATATTTGGATCGACATGTTCACCGACGATAGCACAGTATGTAAAAAATGTGAATGCAGAATTGTTCACTACAGAGTCACCTCGGGCAGCAAAAGGAATTGTAGAGCGACATTATGTCGATGACTATATGGACTGTTTTGACAGTGAAGATGAAGCAGTAGCTGTACTAAAGGATGTAATTAGAATTCATCGATCTGCTGGATTTACATTGCGTAACATTGTTTCGAACTCTGAACGAGCAACAAAAGCAGCTGGGAACCTATCCAACGGCCAAGATGAAATGGTAACGATAAATAATGAACTAGAACGAATAATGAATTAGAACGAGTACTTGGTTTGCATTGGGCACCAAAAACGGATGATTTTGTTTACATTTTAAAATTGCATAAGGTATCACCTGCAATTTTAAATTTTAAAAGAATGCCGACAAAAAGAGAAGTTTTGAGTTTTGGATTTTTGGCTAACTTTATGGTGTCGTCGAAAGTATTAATGCAACAAGTATGGAGAACTGGCATTGGATTGGACGATGCATGGGTGGGAGGGACACGCAGGGATCGAAACAGCTAATCCCGATAACTTTGACGGTTAATTTAAATGTTCAAAATCACTTCCTTTTTTTTATTTTAGCTTTTCTTTATTTGTTTCGCTTCTAGGTGGAGTATAATAGTTAATATTCATTCCATCAGCTTATTTAAAGAATAGAGAAAAGAAAACGGAAGTGAATAGGGAAGTGATGGAGTAAAGAAAATTACAAATGTTTTGTTCGGATGGCTTCGTGATGTCTGGTAGGTCGAATCCGTCCTGAACGGCACCGCTGAGCACTAAGACGCAGCCAGACGTGCACGCAGAGCTGTATGCCCATAAGAAAGCAGGTCGTAACAACGTATGACACAATATAATAACTAATTATAAAAAAAAATAAAATTAATTATTGAATGAATTTAAAAATTTTTAATATAATATAATATAATGTATACATATATAATGTATACATATATATTTAGCATGAAATGCGCCTTTTTGACGGATGTAGATGGAATAAAGGATTGTGGATAGTTTTATTGCGCATGCAATTTTTAGAATTAAATTAAAATTTAAAGAAATATATGGTCGTTCGGAGGTTAATCCCAGGTCGTCTGGAATGTTAGGCAACTCGCTAGACAGTTGAGCTACTGAAATGTTTACTGATACAAATTTTTAACAGAGCAAGAGCAATTATTTTCTTTGGATTCACCTATTGGAAAACGAATACTTTGGTAAAGTAAACGATGCGACGATGTCAATTTGGCATTGCATCGTTTTCCAAGCCACGTCACGATGCCACGAGTTTTTAGCGATTACTATTGCAGGGTTCTAATATATACACAGAGAAAAAAAAGGTCAACTCAATGTCAATTTGATATTATCTCATTTTCAAATATCAACTCTATCAGACAAATTTTTCTAAATCAGAAAAAGATTATGGCGCGGGCGGAGCTACTAAGTAAACACGTATGTATGTCTATATGTTTTTTAGTGTTAAATTAATTTTGAAGAAAAAAATATCATTTTTAAATGTTCGAAATTATCCAAGGATAAACGCATTTCCTCTCTAAGCATGTTATTTAAAATTAAATTAATTTCTTTCTAAAAATTTCATGCGCAATAAAACTATCCACAACCCTTTATCCCATCTACAAAAAAGGTGCAATTCAAAATTTAAAAAAATTTAAAAACTTAAAAAACAAAAGTTTTTCTTTTTTTTTTTTAATACTTTTTTTGTTGTTCAATTAGTGGTTACATTGCTTCATACGTGTATAAGGTGAATTATTATTTAGCAACCTATATTATTAAAATTAGATATGAATTTAAGTTGTCTCAATGTAATTTTGGCATTGAGAAAAATGTACATATATTCATTTCAATGTGAAGAGAGAACAATAACACTTTTGGGTGGGATTGATCCCGGTGATCCTATCTATGCTTCTGTCTCGAATAGAAATTTCTACTCGAGTATAGATTTGTAATGGAGAATTTAGAACGCTTCCATTCAAGTAATAAATCGACTCGGGTAGAATTAAAAATGAATAATTTTTATACCATTCACGCATAGTGTGGTATAATGTTTGTAACACATTAAAGGATGCCTCGTAGACCCGATAAAGTTGCCTTTATTCTGTTAGATATCCACTATTAATAAGGAACTTCGACGCATTTTTTTTACAGTCAAATATAGTATCTATATTGTTATGCCACGCACACTGTTTAGGACAGCCCCACACAAATCAGCCGCTTACTTAAGAGTGTTTGATTAAACAATTTTTTTATTGCAGCTCCTTTAGACTATAACGGTCCGTTCAAGTATTACGTAAAATGAAGTGGGAAAGGGCTCTCGATTTACAAGGGAGAGAGGGGTAATTCAGTTTGTTACATAACGTTTCTCAAGATATTTTATAGTGATCAATATAAAAATAAACAAATATTTGAAATCATGTGATATTTAAAATGAGCAACATCCAACTATCATCCAGACTTGTGAAACTTTTAGGCTTTATCGGGCATCATACAAATCAATGCGGCATATAAATTTGTGACAGAGTGTTACCATGGGGAGGAGGAGTCAAATAAGGCAAAAAGCTGCGTTACGTATTATTTGAACGGCTCCTAATGTAGAGTTTGAAATAAAAATAAATAAAAACAAGAAAAAATGTTAACTTCGGCTATACCGAATCTCTGATACCATTAAATTACCCTTAAATTGGGCAGAACACAGCCATATACGAGTATGTGAAGAGTCTGCTAATCAAAATTATCGTGTGAAAATTCGTTGATATTGACTACAATAACAAGAAAACAAATTTTTTTTAAATATATATAGTACGTATGTATGTATGCAGATATACGAGTATATAGCTCTTACAATTTTACAGTTTGTTATTTCATAATACTACCAGACAGACGGCGGGCATTATACTTTATTTAGTTTCTTTCTGGGGTCTAACACTGGCCTGTCTCATACAAAAGCACTAACTTTTTATACCCTTGCCTCTTTGAGTACAGGGTATACAAATAAATCATGGGTCTAAACTTCATGCGGTCGAAGCCGGATCGTTGTTTCGTATGGTCACTCTGAACACCCGTGTCGTGGGGCTGTGAAGTCGGCAGCCGGAGTTACCGCTTAGCTTACGCCATTTTACGTCCGCATCGTGCCTTGCCGCTGCAACAGCTCATGCTACTAATCTTTATGTCTGTTGTGTGTCTGTCTCAAAATGTCGGTGAGTGTGCACTCTCTTGTGAACGTGCTTTAGACGATTTTTCGTGTCATGACATGAACCTTCTTGAAACTGATCGGTGTGAATTTGTTTGACAATACCATAGATGGGATCTTATGCGCTTGAAACTTTTTTAGTACGTACATGGGCGAGAATCGCGATTAGTTTTTATACGCTTCACACAAAGTCTAAACAAGAATGAAAACTTTAGTTGAATGTGTAGACTACGAAATACTCTTTAATTTAGACAATAAACTTGATTTTTTTTTGTTGTAGTACAGGTTTATTCTTGATAAATTTGTTTCACTAAAATAAATGTTTGTTTTCCATTAATTATAAATAGTGTCATAAACTTACATACAAATATTTTCATGTATTAATTCTTATAATTTTAAATTTAAAACCTAATACAATAATTATATTTGATTTTAATTATAAAAAATAATTATAATAACATTTTTTTTCATTTTTATTATAAAGGCGAGAAAGTATCCTGCGGTCGTGAATTCACGACTTCGAAATACACCGCCGCATTTCACACTCTAATGAAAATAATTAATTTTGTTTTTTAAACTTAAAAAAAAAATGTTTGTCTGTGTATAACAAAAATTGTATACTCGTTATACAGAGTGGCAATAGTATTCAAATTGTCACAATGTTTGCAACACCTTAAATGAAGCATTGTACTCCTCATAATGTAGGTATATATATTCGTGATCAACATGTCAAGGCAATACGATCTTGTCATATCCGTCTGTGCGTTCTTCCTCGCCGTATTCCTCCAATCTTTTAAGTATTAGTTGGAAAGTTGATATGGAGCAACACAAATTCAAAAATAACCGCGATTTATCCACTAAAAGGTATAGTTCCCATAGAAAAACATTTTGTATTAATTTTATTGTATCAAAAATATAATGATGATGCTGACGGATGGGAGGTAGATTTGAGAGTGCCCCAAAGGCAAGAAAAAATGAAAGTATTAAGCCGAAAAAGCTGGCTTGGGAAATTATTTAAGGAAGCGAGACTGAACATGGACAGGTTCAGGGAGGGTTAACAATTTCAAAATTAATATAAGTTACAATTTAAATTCAAAATCGTTAATTTACTGACAAACTTTGCGCATCTTTGATGTTGTTGCGCCGCTTAGTGTTGGTGCGAATGTCGCTCAGTTGTCCTTGAGGAATTTCTGCTATTGTTGTTGCGATCTTGAAGACGTCATGTTTGAATGCAATATCATATGATGGAGGTCTCCGCATAGTCCACACACGGATTTCGACATAATGGGACTTTGCCAGACAATTTCTACAATATCCCAGCCAACGCCGTCATTCGGACGAACCGAAGACAAAATCGGATGGCGTGATACTACTTGCAAAAACCGCATTGTTTGATAGATCTAAGGAGTAAAAACTATTATGAGTAAAAACCATTATGGAGAGGTTAATGTTTTCTACGGGTTGCAGGACAAGTTAGCAAGAGATAAATGCTAGATAACTATAGTGTTAAACTACTGTGTTGCAGAATCAGTCCCCGAGAGTAGCATAACTAATTTAGCGATTGGCCGAGTTATTGTAGCAAACTGAGTAAGTAGTTCGGCGATACGACCGTATTGATCTACACTCGGAAAAGAGCGGACAACTTTGCCAAGTTCCCATTCGTGCGGAGGCTGATCGTCTTTGACGACTACAAAGTCGTTCACTCGCAAATCGAGTTATGGAAGCTTCCATTTTTAGCGCGCGACGTAGTTCGCTCAAATATTCTGAGATCCAACGTCGGATGAATTACTGGTACAGCAACTTGATTTTCTCCCAACGGTTGAGAAAAGAGAGATTATTTGCAGGCGGATCAGGAAAATAAGTCAACGGTACATCGCGCAAAAAATGTCCACAAATCAATGGCAAAAGATTTGTGGGATCTTCGCTTAAAGGTAAAATCGGTCAAGAATTTAGAGCCGCTTCAATACGGGCGAGGAACGTCTAAAATTATTCGACCGTGAATTTGTGTGAGCCAGCCACTTTTCTGAAATGAGAACTAAAACTTTTAACCACTGACTCCCAGAGACCACCCATATAAGGAGCATCCTTTCGCAATGTACCGCTGGCGCCGACGAAATTTCGTCCATTGTCGGAAACTATTTTATGGGGAAGACCTCGTCGACCTATAAAACGAACAAACGCTGCAATGAAAGCGTTAGTTAACGCTGAAACCCTTGCCAAATGGATGGCCTTAGTAGCGAAGCAGACAAAAACTGAGACGTATTCTTTAATAACGGCGCCATTTTGCGAATCGATAATGGGCCTGCAAAATCAACACATGTAATGGTGAATGTCAATTAGAGTGTGCTCCATTGGGCGGGTCAGCTGTCATTAGCCGAGTTTTCAGTTTTTGCTTGTATGACAAAAGTCTTAAAATTTCGGTTGGTGAATTTGTAGTGGGCCTTGTCGCAGGCAGGTGTTATGACATCCCTAGGAGAGTTATCTCACCTCCCTTAATGTAAAAGTACCCATCGGTATGCCGGTATTCCACTAGAATTGGGTATTAAACGCAACGCTGATTCATGGTGATTTACAGTAGCCATGTTCGTTCTTTTGCTTTTTAACCTTGCTCACTAGCAGATGCAATTTTTTTATCTTTGCATTGTATTTAATTTTTGTAAAAAAACTGCTTTGGACTTTGCTAGCGTGGTGTGCAGTGGGATTTTGTTTAATTTTCATTGGCCTCCAAGGTAATTTTGTTTAACTGTGCGCTGTTAATATCGTCGTGTAATACGATTAGACTAATTTGCAATTTATGAATTTGCAGATAGGCGGCTAGTATTGGGCCAGTATTTGGCTAGTCTTGGGCTAGTAATGATGCAGTATTTGGCCAGTTTTGGGTTGGACTTGGTCCAGCGTTGCGTCATGTTGGCGTACTTAAGCAGCTTCGCGCAGGAGTATTTTACCTAGCGTCGGTATTGCAGTATCTGTGTAGTTTTTTTTATCGCTTCGGTACTGGCGAAAATTTAAATTTATTAATGTGCGCAAATGCATTAACCTAGTTTTTCGGTCACGTGAGCAAACGACAATTTTCAGGACATGTCTCTAATTATTACGCCATCTTACATTTGTATTCAGGTTTTCTATGTTTTTTTTTCTTTTGCTATTGCTACATACTTATCTAGCAACTAACTCTAGTTAAGCAGGTACATTGTCAAAAGGCAAAGCAAGAATATTAGAATTTCGGTTTTTAAATTTTTTTTATATTGTTATTTCGAAAAAATTAATTAATTGAATTAACGCGTTCATACAATTAGGCAAATTCAATTTCGAAAAGCGAAATTATAATTTATTTTTGTCGGATCATCAAAGCATTCCTGTATTTCTTCATGGCACAGATGGTATATATATATATCGTGGAATTCATCCTGAAAGACCTTTCACTGATGGATTTGCGGCGTTATTAAATGCGTAAGTTTTCCTTCATACTAAATTTCTTTCATATATATGTATAAATATGCCAAGAGCAGGAGAAATTATATACTTTCTACTCCTGTAAATTGTGGTCATAAATTTTACGATGATGTTTTTTTTTTGTTTTATCTATATATTATATATATCGATCTGAAATCATAATATTATCAAACTTGCCTGACGTATTTCTATTTGAAACTTTAAAAAAATATTAAATGCCTTACCTCCTGCAAACCTTAAAGAAAATAAATTAAATGGTTTACTAAATACTGTGAACCGAAATCCTAGTATTGGCCTATTTGCCTTCCGAACCATCTTTAGTAAATCTCAATTAAAATAAGAAAAATATTAACTAGAAATACCTAAATGATCAATAACTACATTTAACAACCTGTATATCAGACCGAAATCCTGTTATTAGCCAACTCCCCTTGCGAACTTCTATGTGAAACATTTCAAAAGAAAAAAGTATATACATTACTATATGTGACTTTTTAAAAAAATAAGGTAAGAAAAGAAAAATCTAAATGATTTCTAAAGAATTTAATATAGGTTAGGTTAGGTAAGGATGGCCCAACATGGCTAAACCCCTCACTGTCACTTAGGGCAGCATGGGCCCCTTGTGATACCATATTTGTTCCTATTTCATCCGCAGCTACTCAGGAAACCACTTTGTCAGTGTCAAGAACGTCGAGATGTGTTTAATCTCTTTTTCTGATATCTCAATTAAGTTGTCCAGGAAGGGGCGCCCTAATAACGTCAGTCTCTTCCTACTGTGGGCCGGACAATGATATAGCAAGAGCTCGACCGTCTCCTCCTCTTCGGCGTTTCCGCAGCTTCTGCAGAAGTCCCAGGAGTTTAAACCTAGCCTCGTGGCATGTCTTCCTATTGTACAATAATCCGCATTTGGTGGTATGTTTCCTTGTAGTAATAGATTTCTCGAGTGTCCAAAGGAACAACCGTACCAAGCTGAAGATTCCCTTAGTCTGAAGGCTGTGACTATTGCCTTCTCTCTCGCAGGGAGATCAAGTGGGATCAGATGGAGCAGTACATTTAATGCGTCCGTCGGTGTGGTACGCAGCGCTCCACTGATACAAAGTTCAGCACTCCTTTGCACCTTATGCATTTGCTTAAGGGTAGAAGCCTTTTCTAGTGCTGACCACCATACACATACTCCGTATAGCAGAATGGGCCTAACTACTGCAGTGTATAACCAATGAACGATAGATGGAGAGAAACCCCACCTTCTTCCAATAGCTTTTTTGCACGCAAAGAGTGCTATGTTTGCCTTCTTAATACGCTCTTCCGTGTTTTTGTTCCAATTGAGCTTTTTGTCCAGGATCACTCACAGATATTTTGCATATTCGCTGATAGTAAGACTAGTATTGTTGAGTTTGGGTAAAGTCAATTTAGAAGTCTTGTATTTCCTTGAAAAGAGTAGGGATCACACCTAGGCCGCAGCCAGAGGCCCATTTTGAGAGTAAAGCAAGTGCGGATTCCATTAGGTTACATATTGTTTGTGGGAATTTACCCCTATTAACACCACTACATTATCCGCGTACGCTATTTCATTGTAACCAGCCACCTCCATGAGTTTTAGCAGGTGGTTCAGCACTATCACCCACAGAAGCGGAGAGAGTACACCCCCTGCGGGGTTCCTCTACTGACAAACCTTCTGACCAATGTCCCTCCTAGTTGCGAATTCACAGCTCTGCTGGTTAGCATTTTGTGAATAAGAACAACCGAGAGAACACATCGACCCCAACATCTGTCAGAGCCTCGGTGATAGCGACTGGGAGAACGTTATTGAAAGCACCCTCTATGTCTAAGAATGCAGCTAAAGCAAATTCCTTTTGCTCTATCGACTTCTCGATGTTATGTACCAGGAAGTGCAAGGCTGTTTCTGTTGATTTGCTCTTTACTATACGCATGCTGAGCATTGGAAAGAAGCGAGTGATTGACTGTGCTTCTTATATGCGCGTCCAAGAGCCTCTCTAAAGTTTTTATTAGAAAAGACGCTAGACTAATTGGCCTGAGTCTTTGGGTAAAAAAAAAAAAAAAAAAAAAAATTTTGTATAAAAACTACTTTGACTTCCTTCCCATTTTAATGGAATATGATTAAGGCTGAAACAGCTATTAAAAATTGTGTATAGCCAAGGTAAAATATACTCTTTCGTGTATTGTAGTTGAGCTGGGAAAATAACATAAAAAAAAAAAAAAAAAAAAAAAAAAAAGGTATCAATAGCCCATAAAATCTTCTTCCTACTTATTATATTTATATAAGTGCGGGAGAGACTCCTTTCCCCTGCATTTCTACATTGATTTGCTCAGAATTCCCTGGGAAGTGAGTATCTAGTAGCAACTCTAAGGTTTCTTTACTAGAATCTGTCCATTCACCTGTTGGGTGAATTAGGTACCCCAACGAGACTGGTGTCTAGGATAGGTTTTTCTAAGACGGTATGCATCCGTAGACGTTGCTATATTACTACAGAACTTTGCCCATGATGCACGTTTAGCCTTTCTTATCGCTGCCTTGTATAAACTTAGTTTTTTCTTGTATGCGTTCCATGATGCATCTTGGTCTAAGGACTTTGCCTGATTAAAAAGCTTCCTACAACCTTTTTTCAGATCCTCCAGATCTTTCGACCACCATGGGGGTTTGTGTGTAATTCTCATCCTGGCTTTAGGGCAAGCCTCCTTTAATGCCATTGAGCAGTTGATTTTGAAAACCTCGACCAGTTTTTCTAATTGCTCTACATTCCTAGGTTCATAGGGTGGTTTAGGCCTTAGGATTCTTTTCAGTGTGTTTGAGTACACTTCCCAGTTTGTCATTCTTAGGTTAATGCTTCTTTCAGGTTTGGGGGACTTTTGCGACAAACAGTATAATATATAATATATATATGTGTTCCGAAAAAGAATGATCATCCAAAACTTTCCATGAAATAATTTTGTCAATAAGGTTATCAGATATCAAAGTGATATCTAAAACCTCATTACGGTTCTTAATAATAAAAGTAGGGTTATTACCTTTATTGCATATATATAGGTTTGTGGGTAGCAAATAGTCATAAAGTAACTCACCTCGCTCGTTGGTGTTTGTACTTCCCCATTGTGTATGGTGGGCATTCGCATCACCTCCTAAGATAATGCTATAGTTTTGCATCTTGCTCTCCTTAACCAGTTCCTGCATTTGTGTCGGAGGTACAGGTCCTGGGTCATCGTACGCTAAATAGAATGAGGCCATTCTGTATTTTGTGCCCCTATCTCAAGGCAGATTGTTGTAAGATCTCCACTACTGTATTTTGGGAGTAAAAAGGTATTAAGATGCGACTTCGCGAAAATACACGATCGAATTTTGCCCTTACTTTTGGTGTAATGTAGGGCATATCCATGGTTCCTGAATAAGGGCAATGTCAACTTCGCCTTTTGTGGAGACGAAGTGAAAGTGCAGCCGATGCTGCTTTACTATGATGCAGGTTTATTTGGAGGACCTGAACCTCCATCCCTCCTTCCCCTCTCCTCCGTCAGGGTTAGTTCACCCTCCTCATCTACCTCGCAAAGGAAGATTTGCGTACCTTCGTCATATAAATGACCAAGATCTGACCCTAAATCTGACGAGGCGTACCCGCTCTTCTCCTTCTCGGATTCTGGTTCCTCTATTTCCATCCC
>JAWNNQ010001972.1:22500-42500 GCA_035044765.1 Leucophenga montana | reverse complement strand
CAGTACGAAGTTGAAATCAATAATTTTTTTAGTGTGTACCTTCCGTTTTGAAGTCACGAAATGGATAACCCGATGTACTAAGTACTATTATGACAAAAATTCAGAAAACCGATATATCTTGTTTTTGGGGTATTTTTCTTTAAAAACACCGAACAAAGTTATTCAGTTTCTTTTGATTGCGACCTTGAAAAAATCGTTTGTGCGTATTTTTATATTTTTGGGCCTATATGAATATATTTGTAATGAAAGGTCATATAAGGATGCATAATATTAAAAGAAAACTGTGACAATTTTAAATAATGAAAATGAAACTAAACAATATTTTAATTCAATTGAAAAAATCATCAATAACAACAATAGGAACAAAAGTATTAATGTAAATGGTGAGTAAGAATGCTTGTTTTTATACTTTTAAACTTTAGGTTGAAATAAATTTAGTATGGTTCGTATGGAGTGAAAAAAGTGCTCGAAAAATTATTATGTTTGACATATTTATCAGAGATCGCAAATATTTTCTCACGAGCTGCTGATTCCAGCTCATTTTTGCTCTTGATAGTGAGCATGAACTCCCATGTTCGTGAACAGCTCATCGTGAGCTGTAAGCATTTTGGCGGTGTTTAACTTTCGGTTAATTGATTTAGTCGCTCGAATGGACGTTTATGTCGACCGTAAAATGGACGAACTGAACCACGATTTTCGAAATAAATTTGCACAATTTGCAAGCTTTGCTCTGGCGTTAGTTTATTCATAATAAAATGGCAAACCAAACTGAGCACAAATGACAGCCGGATTTGACCAATTTATGATAGTTTAATCCCTGTCGGAAAAGGGAATCTTTAAAATAAACACCAAATATGTGTATAGTTCTTCCGTTGATAAGCGTTTGTTCACAAACAAAAATCAAAAGCAAATATACATCATGTACATTTTTATATTTATGTAATACATGTAATGTTTTGTATTCCCAACAAAAATTATGTTGTATTCAAATTATGTGATATGATTTTGAAAATAACTGCACGTATTACAATATTGTTATTGCAGGGTACATTGCGTTTTTTGAAATGTAAAAATACAGCGAAGGTGAAATTTGAGACCTCATAAAACTATATTCTTGATCAGCTCGACGAGACGAATTGAACTAGCCATGAATGTTCGCTTGTCCGTCTCCTGTCTGTATGATCATAACTAGTTGTTCAGTTTTTGAGAGATTTTAAGTTATCTATCTAAAATCGGGTATGGAGACTTCCTATGTTCCTAGCCTAAGCATATATCAAAACAACCATGTCACGACTACTTTTAGGGGTAGCCCCCATTTTTTAATTATTTACTGCAACTACATAAACTTATACAGATGCATAAAACATAATACTTAAGCACTAAAGGCTTATCACTAATAAAGAAAAGTTACGACCACTCAGACCCGTTGGAGAATTTTTGTATGGTCGCCAGGTTGACTGACTGTTCCTCGTCTCACAGCCGTGGAAGTGATCCATGCAGTCGTAATTACAAATCAAAAGATTAAAGAAAATAAAATTGCAATTTATTGTAGTTCAGAGTTAGCTGAAAAGAATAAGTGAGAGTATTATAGATATAGCAAAGGAACCGAAGTGAATCTGGCAGGCATAATTTTTTGTGCAAAGAGACAACCTCAAAGGTAAAAAATTACGAGTGAAGCGAGAGGGAAATAGGTTAGGTTAGGTTACGTCGGCTGACCCCTTGAAAGATGTCACAAATAGACCAATATGGTCCTTCCAGTGAGGACGATGATCGATGTCGTTCAGGATCTGTTGAAGTCCTGTAGAAGTTTTGCGTGTTTGGCGAACGCCAATAGCTTGTTAGTAGTCCTTCTGGCCGCCTCTTCCAGTGACGCGAGTCCGATGGTGTCAAGCTATTTGAGTCTGGCTTTGCGATTGCTGGACAGCAGCAGATGAGGTGTTCCTGAGTTTAGTTTACAAATAAAGATTGAAACAAATATGGAGAATCAACTTCACGACTTAGAATCTTAGGTCGGATAAAGTTGGAAGATCAATTAGTTTTAATCGATCCACATATGGCGGGAGATGTATATCAGAAGCCCAGTTGAGGTTTCTGAGAGCAAACAGCCGGAACTGTATTTGAACAGACTCTTGATGAATTACATAATGTTGGTTCGAAACACAAGATGCAAATTCTAAGATCGGACGACCTAGTGAAGTATATAGAAGTTTAGTAGTATAAGGGGCATAAAACTCTATGGACCAACGCATAATAGTGCATAGAAACAATATGTTTGTTTTAGCTCAATTTTGGATCCATAAGAAGACCAAAATCATTCATACAAATTTCTCTACTAAGACTATGAATATCTAAAAAGTAGGTAATTATAAAAGGTTTTCTTCTATGGAAAGTCATACATTTACATTTTATTTTAATATTTAGGTTAAGTTAGTTTTTTAAACACCAGGTGTGTAACGAAATTAAATCGGATTGTTATATTCTATATTGGGAAGCATCAGAATACGACAAACATAGTTTGACATCAACAGCGTACATTAGTGTATGAGCATGATTGATTGCTAAGGGAAGATCATTTGTAAATATTGCAATGAGTTATGGACTAAAATAGCTACCTTGTGGAACACCAGAAAAGTCATCTATAGTTTAAGATAAAATCTTTTTTAGATCTACCTATAAGGTAGGACTGTAACTAATTTACAAAAGAAGGTGGAAATCATATGACATTTAATTTATATATGAGGTGAGTCAAAAGATTCACTAAATCAGTAAATATCAGTCTAGCAACCACACATAAAACCCTTATTGGCGATAGAAGATAATTCTAGAAGATTCGTAAAAATAGATCTACCTTTAACAAATCCATGTTGAAATGGACATTAGCGATCTTTGCAATTACTCAGTAATAATTTTTTCAAACAATTTAGGTATAACACTTAGTTTAGGAATACCTCTATAATTCGAGATATCAGATTTATTGCCTTTTTTGTGTAATGGAATAATGTAGGATTATTTCCACTGAGACGGAAATTTGTTTTGTTCAATAGACAGTTTGTATACAACTAGGAATATTATCAGGATCAGGAATAAATGAAAATTTTATATATTTAAGACATGTTTACACATTAGTCATGCAAATTACAGGATAATGATATACAATCAAAGAATGGGATGCTATAAGGATAATGTGCACTAGAATTATAGGAGAAGTTAGTATAGGTAGATTGAAAGAAAGTAGCAAACAAATGAAATATTTGAAAAACAAAGGCCGCAACACTAGTATTAAGATGAAAACTTGGGAAACTAGGGTAAGCCGTCTTTATACGCTTTATATTTACAAAGCTGACAAAGCTTATAGGATTATTGCTGAAGTTATTTTTAACTAGTAATAAATAGACAGAGTAACACTGTTTATTTAATGAGTTAAACTTAGAGCGAGCAACAGAATATAAACTCATTTCGTACTATTTGGATTTAGTATAAAAATCTTTTTCATTACAGTCAAATATTAACATGAAATCGGTATTGTGATCTTTAATGGACGGAAACTTGACATAGTTAGGAGCTAAAACTGGAAATAAGGCGCGTGAACGGTACTGAAACTTCGGTTATACTAAGCTAATTTTTTTTTTCTTTTTATCAATAAATTTCTTTACATTTTTAATTTATGAAAAATATTTGTAACATTGTATACTGGTTTTGTAAAATAGTTTGAAGAAAGCAAAATTTGGAAGCAAACCAATGCCTATTATGAAAAAAAAATATATATTATTCCATGTACACCATGGAATAATATAGCCGAGCCCCTTGATTATAATTTCGTTTATACTGTGGGGTTTTTCATGAAAATATTTCATGATAGTTCAAAGAAATGTGCGTATAAACGCTTTTTCATGAAATTTAGTTTCTATGTGACATGTTGTGGAATAAAATGTCAATTTCACATTTTATCTTTTTGATATATACATTTGCTGATATGTGTTGCCATCTCACTTCACATAGGTGTATATGGCTGAGGTGGCAGTTTTCAAATCATTTCTTGATATTTTGGATTCACATTGTTGCTCATGGCTTTAGAACAGGTTCCACAACCATTTTGCAATAGTTCGTCGCATTTATTTTATTCCAGATTCCAATAACACGAGCGGCATTTGACCGTCGGACGTCACAGCGACCAAAACCATAACCTGAGCCTAACGAACGTTTTGCTTGTTCACGTCTGCTCTATAATGAACATTTTCTTATTTGAAAACACAATGTTAGGATTTTTACCATTAACGGCGTAGTGTTTCAACTCATTCGATCATTGTAATGATACTTTCATCTGATTTGCATTGAAATCAAGAACTTTTTGTATCATTGTAGGCCCTAAAGATGACGTTTATTTTACAAAGTGCTTCAACGTGATATGTTAAGTTCCCTTGCCCTTTTCACAGCTAGTTTAAATGTTTTCTCTCCTAACCATCGTTCTTACTGATATGTAGTTTGCTAACGGTTTTCTACGTTTACTCCTCAAGTATCCCATAAATAGCTTACGATTAAATATGGGTCACTTTTTTATTGTTCTGTTTATTTCTAAACAAATTTTTGATATTGTTGCTGCTTATATGAATATGTACTTATGTATTTCTTTCGTTGCATACGGTTATAATGGTATTAGTCGCTGACTCTCGACGCAGTGATCAACATGTTTCACATCCAAGCCTCGTGTGTGTCCTGAAGCCTGGCATTAAGGCTTATTTTTATTGTAGTCAAATAAAATATATACGCCCAATTTTTGGGGTACCCCCATATACCCGTCCACTGTTGACTTCACAATTATAACATGACATAGTCAGGTTCGTCGAGATAAATCTGGGCCCGGGAATAACAATTACGAGTCCCAATATTTTACATGGAAATTTTACATTTGGCATTTTAGAATAATTTACACCTGAATTTCTTCATTTTTTTTTTTAAATTGTTGTATGTATATGTTTCGGGCCGAAACTTTCGGCGAATATGTGCAAAAAAAAACAATTTTTTTTCTTAAATTTTTTTTGTGGAATGAATTTTATTTCAAAATATCTGTGTTTTATGTTTTTATAAAGTTGAAAAAATTATAAAATGGTATTATCTTTCTTAATAAATTACATTTAACAGACGAAAGGGTGAAAGTACTTACTTATTTAAGTGGCTCTACATCCGTCTATCGGTCAAGCCGCACGTAGGAAAGCACACCATTCTGTGTCGTTTGCCAGTCGCTGGCAATCATAAGCTTCTTCAGGTCATCATAGACCAGGTCTTGTCATCGTAAGCTCGGACGTTCTCTCTGACGCCGTCCACCAATCAAGTTCATGTTTCCGTCGTAAACCTTTGGTGTTGGAGCTTCAAGTTTCATCCGAAAGAGGTGACCAGCCCAGTGCTGCCGCTGGAATTTTATGCGCTGGACTATGTCAACCTCATTATACAGCTCATACACCTCATACAACTCGTGATTTGTACGAGCCTATGTTCTACGCCAACTCTAAGATGACCAAAAATCGTATCTCAAACACTCCCAAAGACGCTGTATCCTTTGTTGACAGGGTCCGTGCTTCTGCGCTATACAGCAGGGCCGAATTATCAGTGTCTTATTGATTTTAATCTTAGTACTTCGAGAGAGGGCTCTAGTTTGCTTGCTCAGGCTAAAGTAGCAGCGGTTAGTAAGGGTGGTTTTCATCTGATCTCCAGGCTGAGGTTGTTGTTATTGGTTATCTTTATTTCATAGTAGACGAAGTTTTTACAACATTGAAGTTGAAATTCTCCATACTCACAGACCGTCCAAGACGCGCTGATGTTCTGCGAATGACACCAAAAACTTCGACTTGTCCTCATTCACCGCTATGCCAATGAGATGTGACTGTTTCTCAATCTCTGAAAACGCCATGCAGCATACGCGAGTACCACAACTTCCACATGGAAGATCGTGCACAACGTTTTTACGTATGGGCATTGGCGGAAGATGTGCTCCATCAACAGATTGAAAAAGTCGCACGATAAAGCATCACCCTGCCTGAAATTTCTCTTGATATCAAAGAGTTCGGAGGTTCTTTCCTACTCTGACGACGCTTTATGTGTTTGATAGCGTCATCATGCAAAGACAAACGATCTTTGCTGGGATACCAAAATCAGATAGAACGTTGAAGAACTTTATTATTATCGGCGTGACTTATAATCGACAAATAGGTGGTGTGTGTCTTTTTTGTACTCCCGGGTCTTCTCCAGGATTTTGCTTAGAGTAAAAATTTGGTGACTGGTTGACCTCTTTGGTCTGAAGCCACACTGATACTGTCCTATCAGTGCATCCGTGTATGGTTCCAGCCGTTTACTAAATTACACAGGCTAAATTTTGTATGCAATTGAAAGGAAACTTATTCCACTGTAATTCGCGCAGATGTTCATCGGACCATATATTGCATTAGAGTTGGTATATACGCCTTATTAACTATTCACCACCGGTCTTGAAGAACTCAGCTGGCAGCTCATCGGAGCCTGCCGCTTTGAAATTCTTCAGTTTTTTAATTACTGAGTCGACCTCGTTATAATAATGTGGCTCTACAAGAGAGCCATCATCAGTTGGTGGTTCTCTATCGGCGGCAATGTTCTCTTTATTGCCCACAACTAGGTTAGATAAATAACGTCTCCATAGTCTTAGTGATTCCTTTGCATCTGTAACCAGACTTCCGTTGTTGTCCTTGCAGAAAGAAACTCCGGGCTAAAAACATTCGGTCAGACGCTTGACCTTTTGATAAAACTTTTGACCTTCATTTCTATCACATAGCACCTCATGCTCTAGCCTTTCTTTATTCTTTTTTTTTTGCGTCTGAAAAAACATTTCTCCTCTCTCCGTTTCTCATGATATCGCTCTCTAACAGCTCGCGTTGTTCCCGACTGCAGAGTTCTTCTGTAGGAGACGTCTTTCTTTCCAGGAGCTTGGCGACACTACTCGTCACACCAAGAGCTCGTCACAGATCTGTTGTATCCAATCACCTCTTTGGCAGCCGTATCCATGGAGTGGGAGATGTCTGCACCGCTCACCTATACATTCAGAAGCCAGAGAGGACTCCTGGATCAGTTGGGAGAGACTGGCTGAAAGGCTTCGGCGGTCTGTTATGATTACAGCTTTCCGACGTCTACCTTTGGTTTAGTGTTGGGACGTGCCAGATGGGAGTGATCCGAGTCGATGTTGGGACCACGTATCGTTCGAACATCCAACACGCTCGTTGCGTGACTTCCGTCGGTCACAACATGATCAACTTGATAATGAGTGTTTTGATCATTACTGCACCAAGTGCTGATTATCATGTTCCGACCAGCGGCGAAGTGGTTTAGCTTCTCTCCATTGCTGGACGTAGCGTCGACTGTTGGACCATAGATTTCTTCTATCCCAATTTTGGTGTTGAAATCGCCAAACACGTTTTTTACATCATGATTGGGGCAGCGCTCGTAGAAACGTTTGAAGCGCTCGTAAAATTCTTTTTTGGCCGCATCGTCTGCGAAAGTCGGGGTACGAGTCGGGCTAATGTTGAAGTACTTAGGTGAAAGTCCTCTCTCCAAATTAGCTTTGTAAATGTGTCTCAGATAAATTAATTCTGCCTGCAATTGTTTAGATACATCTGATTCGTGTTATTTACAAAAGTTTAGTGCAGTTATTCTTATTTCCATTCAAAAGATATCAGTTTTTTCACACTAAATTTCAAATTGTGTACTTTGCAGATAAAAAGAGAAAAAAAAATTGTTAAACCTAAGATCCTAAACGTGGGTGGTAAGTTTGTGTGGGGGCTACACCTAAAAGTGGGTGGGATATGCCTCTCGATATTTATATGAAGGCACCATAACGAATTTCGTCTCCAGAAGCTGATCAAGAATATATATACTTAAACGAGTGTATGATGATTTCTTCAATTTTACAAACTTTAAGACAAAATGATATTTCACACTATATGTGAATGGTGCAAAAATGTTTGACGATTTTCTGGAATTTACCTAAAATGGCACGGGCCTTTTTTCCCTTACTACAAAAGTCGAGATGAGTTCAAACAAGATCTCGGAAACCATGAAAGACAGAGCCACCAAACTGAGATATTTAATTTGAAATGATAATATATTATCAGATTGGGCAAATTATGATAGATTACTTTTCTGTGAAAATTCCGTGAGTTTTGTTATAACATCGCAAATATCAGATTGTGCAATTTTAGCTATTTTTCCAGCATTCACATAAAGCTGTTATATATTATATACGTATATTCCTATGGAATGTAGACATGTACCCCATTGGTTATTCGATTTCACAACAGCGAAGTGGCGGTGATGTAAAGTATTCGTCTCGTAGTCGGAAGGATGTCAGTTCATATCAGTCTCGAGTCAGAGATATTTTTTTTTTTTAAATTCAAGATTTATTTATGTTGTTACTTCTGTTACTTTTTTTAATTATGAACATAGATATTTGTGTTTTAAATATTAATTTAAAACACTAATTTTTTTTTAAATAAAAAAAAAAAAAAATATTTATATAGTATAATACTAGAAGTGCATATATAGGATGTCTCAAGATTTACGCCGGATTTCATTTTTAAATAAAAAACTGTTGTTTTTTGAAAATTTGTGAAACTTTTATTGAAACATAAAGTAGAGGTTATGTATGTAATGACACATCGGGTAAATCACCGCCTTGGCTTTGCTGGCATATACGCGCTCTTTTCGTGAAATTTTTCATAACCGTTTTGCATAAATGTTGCGGTATTTTATTGATGCAGCGTGTAATTTCTTCTTTCAATGCTTGACGAGTCGTTGGCTTATTCACATAAACCTGTGACTTCAAAAAACCACAAAGAAAAAAGTCTAGAGGCATCAGATCACATGATCTAGGCGGCCAATTCTGGTCACCAAAACGCGAGAGGATACGACAGGGAAATGACTGATGCAGTAATTGAACTATTTCTTGTGCTCTATGGCATGTGGCACCGTCTTGTTGAAACCACATGTCCTCCACATCAATATCTTCAAGTTTCGGCAAAAAAAAAACTGGTTAACATTTCACGATAACGAACACCATTCACGGTTTGTGTTTGACCTGCCTCATTTTCGAAGAAAAATGAACCGATGATGCCTCCAGCCCAAAATCAAAACCAAACAGTGACACGCTGGGGATGCATTTGTTAATCATAAATTACTCGTGGATTTTCTGAGCCCCAAATTCGAAAATTTTGCCTGTTAACGAAGCCATTGAGATGAAAATGAGCCTCGTCACTAAAGATGATTTTGTCTTCAAAATCGGCATTTTCTTGTTGTTGCGTCGCAAATTCTGAGATACCCTGTAGATATGTAAAGTTAATTATTTTTTAATTTATGTTAAATAAAATTTTTGCATTAGAGTATGAAATACAATCAATTCCAACCCTACAAATGAAAAATATAAATTGATATCAAAAGTTTTGTGAGTTGCAGGTAGGCTTTCGTCACTTGGTTTTTACCATTCACTTGGTTTTTTCATTCCTCTTGTTGCATTGAAAATACCTGTTGACGAGGTAGAGACCAAGTGACGAAAGCCTAATTGCATCTCACAAAACAAATTTTGGGATGAAACATTTTTATTTTTCATGTGTATTGTTGGAATTAAAGTAATATGTAATCAAAAAAATACCCCTTGACAAGGTAAAAATCAAGTTTTATATATAAAGATATCGTCACAAAATTGATATCAGTAGTTTTGTGAGTTGCAAGTACAATTTACTTGCAACTCACAAAACTACTGATATCAATTTTGTGACGATATCTTTATATATAAAAATCTTCTGTACGTGTGTATGTGACTGAACACCTCCTAAACGGCTGGACCAATTTTGCTGAAAATTTTTGTGTGTGTTCATGGGGGTTTGAGAATGGTTTAGATTTAAAATTCGATCCACTAGAAACAGTTTTTTTAATTAAATAATTAATTTATTTGTTATTGTTCATTTTTCGCTGTGGTCGTGTTGCCGTGTACTCTCAAATGGCACAGCTGTGATCGCGTTATTTTAATTTCAGTTACACCCGGTAGATGGTACTGCTATCAGATCCAGGAAAATTTTTGAGTCGCTTGTAAGTGTTTTTTTTTTTAAATCCTGTGCTAATTGATAATCTTTATATATAAAAATCTTCTGTACGTGTGTACGTGTCTGAACTCCTCCTAAACGGCTGGACCAATTTTGATGAAAATTTTTATGTGTGTTCATGGGGATTCGAGAATGGGGGATTCAACTGTGAATGCCCACGAGTGTTCCTGGCCTAACAAATTTAAGATAGAGGGATTAAATGTTGTATATGGGATCGAAGAGGGAAGAGGATGGAAAAGGGGTGTGCTGGGGAGAAGTGGAAGGGAAGAGCCGGAAGAGAAAGAGGTGGATGGGGGGAAAAGGGGCAGGGAATAGAGGAATGGGAATGGGAGGCATGGGAAGTATGGTAAGGGGGCATTGCGATGGATGGGTATTTGAAGATGTGGCAGGGGGAAGGGCAGCAACGCGCAGGGTACCAGAGGGAATGAGTAGAAGGTGGAGAGGCGGAAACGCGCCGGGTACCAGCTAGTACTTATATATTTCACTTCTATGGTTGGAATGAATTGTAATATGTAATTGAACGTTCGTCATGTTGCTAAACTTTTTAAACTATAAAATACAGCTCTTTTCGTAGGACATCAATTTATTTATCTACTTAAGAATATTCACCACTACATCGTAACATGACGAACGCTTAATTACATATTATAATTGATTCCAACCATACAAATGAAAAATATAAATATATCGTGACAAAATTAATATCAGCAGTTTTATGCAAATTGATTTTTACCTCGTCAAGAGGTTTTTTTATTTGATATCAGCCTTTTTAATAGAGAAGATAAATAAAGTGCTTGGCTAACACTTTATACGAAACCTATACCTTGCTTATGGCTTCTTATATGAACCATAGATTTGTGTGGGGCTATATTTTTAAGTGGTCCATTCTGAACATATGCGGGACATTTCAATAGAATAGAAAAAAAAAAATTTGGAATAAATTCGTTTCAAAATAGAAACATTAAATTTTCGTTTCAAAACTTAAAAGTGGGGCCATATTTGTCCCTACAAATGTTCTTTTTATACACTTTATCTGTAGATTGAAAAGGAGAGTCTAAATATTCATACTTGAAGTCTCTATCCCGTCCGATAGTCTATATAAAGACAGGACTATATAAACTTGTCTTCGCATGCTGATGAAGAATATATATACATTATCGGATCTACCACTTCTCTTTCTGCCTGTTAAATAGTTCTGCACATACTACTTAATATTCCCTTTTACCGTTTGGTACTGGGTAAAAAAATAGACATTTTGTTTTTGTATAATAAATACATATCAATTTATGGCGATAAATGTGTGAGATTAAATAACCAATTTCTTTTATTGGCTATTTGTACTCAAATTGGATTTAAAATTTCGGAAATCGCCAAAATGTTCTTTGCAAAATTTATTTTTATATGTATTTTTTCAAGTAGTGACTGTACTACGCCAACTAATACGAAAGGTATTTGAAAGTTCTTTCCAATAACATATAACTTGTTAAAAATATTAGGCCGTTTGGCCACAGTAGCCAATTGGAACTTTGTTGGCTTTCCCATAGAACAAAAGATTGTAGAACAAAAGTTTCTCAGCTTTTTGTATACTAAAATTTAGGTTTTCTAAAAGATTGAAACAAACCCAAAAATTCATAATTTTAAAACGAGTTGGCTGATTTTCTTGATCTCGGGCTCGTTTTGCACGGCTCGGTGCCAAGAATGAAGAAAATATTGGGTGATATGACCCCCACGGGTCCAAACGGGGTTGAGTAATTAAAGCGAATGTATCACTCGGACATGTGGAGAGATGTAAATTTTTTGGGGTGTTCGAAGTCTCAATTTGGGTGCTACTACTTTGTGGCACAATAAATATTCAGGTGTATGTCAGGTGTTGTTGTGCATTTTTTTTTTTTTTTACCATATACCGAAAAGCTGGAACAAAAATTGTTTTTTTTTTTTTTAATAAATAAATTTACTTTTATCTTATCGAACAAATGTTTTTTCTTTGTATTATAGTTTGTAGAATATAATGTATAATTAGTAGGCAAACCAACGCCTACTACGAAAAAAATGCGAGTATATGGTATAAAATAGTCAAACAATTTCACTATAGATCTTATTTGTTTAAAAAGTCAATATCACCCTGAAATTGTACATGGTGGACTTTCTTTTGATCAGAAGCTTCACATATTAATGATCGAGTAGCCCCATAAACATGTCGTGTGAATGGGACTAGAGTTTCGGATTAACTATAGTAAACTAAAACTGTTGAATCTTTGTACATTTTTTTTTTTTTTGCCAAAATTATATTTTTTTTAACATACAAATGTATTATAGTTTCTAAGTAAACTGATCGACATTGACTTAAGATAATAAAAAAAAAAAATTATATATACGTCACTTATTTGGATTGGTTTACTGCACAGAGAACATGTCAGGTATTGTAAATAAAATGAGTATTACCTTAGTGGTATAACTAAGAATACCACTTTACTTTAATTTACCGCGCACCTTGGAAGTGTGGAGGTCATAATGCATTGTGATATGAATAGGGATGACAAATGAGAAATTTACTGCGACAAACATTTTACGATGGGAAAATAAGCTATTAGGGTCGCGCATGTCGCAAATTAGTAGAAATTATTTTTGTATTTTAAACATATACACAGGCCAAGTTTGCATTTAGTCTACTTCGTTTTGTTTTATGTTTGAAAAAAAAAAATTCATAGTGTTTAAATGAATTTCAAACTATGTATATCTATGACTCTTTCCTTTCCCATTTGAGTACTATTAACTAGTCGCGACAAAAGTAATAGAACTAGCATTGTAATTGCGTTTACTACTATTTTTATATGTGTTTTAATGCCAATTAGTTGACTTAATACAAGTAAGTGCTATATACAGAATGCTCGAATATAACGGGTGAATCATTTAGATTTTTTTTTTAGTTTTAAACAAAATACTTAAAATAGATTGGGATATCGGAATTCTTATTATGATCCGCAAGAATAATCTCTCACATTTACTTTTCAATGTTGTTTCAGTAGTAATGTTGGCTTCCAAGTCTTGAATCGTAGCTGGCTTATCGATGAAGACTTCAAATAACCTTAAAGAGAAAAGACCAGAGGTGTGATATCAGGCGGCCAGTTGACAAGTCCGAAACGCGAAATTAGGTGCTCACCAAAATGATTTCTCAATAAAGCCATTGTTATGCGCGCTGTGTGTGGCGTAGCATAGTCCTGCTGAAACCAAATGTCGCCGACATCACGGGCTTCAATTTCAGGCAGCAAAAAGTCCCTTATCATGCTGCGGAGCGCCATTGACGGTTATGTTCTGTCCGGCCTCATTTTTAAAGAAATACGGACCGATTATTCCACAAGTTCAGTAGTTCAAGAATCTCTTCGGGCTGCTCATCAGCCCAAATACGGAAATTTTGTTTATTGACGTATCCTTTGAGCTGTTGCAGAGCCCATTAACTGAAATTAAAGTGTAAATTCGAGTCTTGCGGCTTAAATTTTTTAACGAGTTGGATTTTTTTAAGTCTTTAAAGTCTTTTTAGTGAAAGGAAAAGTTATAAGAGAAATAGGGTGAAAACTTATAAACTCGGAGGGAAAAAAAGGCAATTTTCTTTGTACGAAGTGGTGAGTTGCTCGAATGGGGACATTTAGTAATATGGACTGAAGTAAGTAGGGAGAATCAATCTCCCTAAAAAGAATTTTATGAAGAAAAGCAACAGAGAGCATAGAACGGCGTGACAAGAGGGTTGGGAGATCAATGAATTGTAACCTGTCATGATATTGTGGAAGATTTATTTCGGGATCCCAATTAAGACTCCTAAGAGCAAACAGAAGAAACTGTTTTTGAACTGACTCAATACGATCCTCGTGAATAGCATAACATGGGTTCCAAGTACTGGAACCAAATTCTAAAATAGGACGAAGAAGAGAAGTATATAGGAGTTTAGTGGTATAAGGGTCATTAAATTCCATAGACCAACGCTTAACAAAGCCAAGGACACCTTTTGCTTTATTTACAATTGAACAAATGTGATTATTATAAATAAGTTTAGGTTCCAAAAGGACACATAGGTCATTAAAACAAAACTCTCTACCGAGGGTAATGTTGTTTAAAAAATATGTCACTATAAATGGTTTTCTGCGATAAAACGTCATACATTAACATTTTGAGAAATTTAGATTAAGAAAATTTAGACGACACCATGTACGTAGTGAGTTTAAGTGCTGCATACATTAGTGTATGAGCATGATTAATAGACAAAGGAAGATCATTATTAATGTTGAATAATATTGGACCTAGGTGACTCCCTTTTGGAACACCAGAAGAATCAAAAATAGTTTTAGACAAACTATTGTTAAATAAAACTTTTTGTGTTCTACCGGATAAGTATTGCTGTTAATTTGCTTTGCAGTTTGGCAACCCGACTCAAAACCATTGTTTACAAAAGTGGAAAATTCTAAAAGATTAGCTGTAATAGAACGTAATTGGAAAGAACTGAGAACAGACTTTAATGACTGTTGCAATTGGTCACAAATGATTTCAAAGAGCTTTGGAATAGCTCACAGCTTAGCAATACCTCTATAATTATATAAAGGGATAATAAAAGACTCCTTCCAAAGAGATGGAAATTTACATAACTTTGTGGATAGATTGAAAAGAACATTGTTTTAGTATGCTACTGGGAATATTATCAGGGCCAGGTAGGAATTTAATTGATAAAAGACATGTTAATATATTTTCCATGGAGATAACGGGAGGAGATATAAAGTCATATGATGTGATGCTGTAATGATATGAGAAACTATGATTAACACAGCTGCAAGAATACGTACTTTGGAAAAAGTCGGAAAAAAAATCTGATATAGGAAAATCAGATGTTCCCTATTTTCTACCAATCTACCTTTACTAACTTCTGTTCTAACATCATTTTATCTTATCCTATATCATTCCGTCTTACGACTTTATATCATCCACTGCAGCGATGAGACTTTGTCACCTCCGCTAAAAAAGGCATATTGATACTCTATAAACTTGAAACCATCAGAAGCTTTAAATCGGCAACCCTTCAGATATCTGGCGCAGAAGCTATCAGACTGATATGACTAGATCGAATTGTCTCATCGAGCTGATCAAGTATATATATATATTTTATGGGTCCTATAATGTCTCCTTTAATGTGTTACAAACTTTTTGACTAACTGATAATACCATTTCACATTATGTGTGAATGGTATCAAAAAAATACAAGTGAAAACGTTAACTTCCGTGGTACTGAAGCGAATATATTTTTCATTCTTGCCCAATGTCAAAAACCATAAAACTATACCATTCAAATATTTTGTGGATTGAAGAAATTGGGCGCAGACAAACAGCTACTGCCATGCTGATCACGAAAATCTACCTTATGGGGTCTCCGAAGTGTTGCAATTTTTGTGAATATATTATAGTACTACACACTCCGTAGGAATAGTATTAATATTTTATACCATTCATTTACCTTTAATTGACAGATAGACACAATTATTTAATTATCATTAAAATTGTTAGAGCACCGGCCGAGTTCAAACAACCAGAGACTGAGTCACTATAGATTTCTACTTTCAGTCCTGTGAATCGGTTTAATCAGGAATAAAAGCTTACACATACAAAAGATGGACGGACGGACACATGGGCATACAGACGGATGGACATTTCTATATCGACTCGTCTCGTCCAATTGATCAATAACATCGACACTGCAACTTTGTGGAGCCTCCTTCAATGACAAACTGATAACCCATTTGCACTTTTTTTTGTGTATGGTACAAAAATATTGGGAACTGTTAACTCGGAAGAACTAAAACTTTAAGGCATTTAACATCTATTCATTTTCGCAACGTCATCAGGGAAGCGTCTAACACCCCATAAAATATATATGTACCTTAGACGAGGTTTTTCTGACCTTATTAGATGTAGTGAAGCTCAATTGTGAGCCTGTCCAAGGACGGACAATCGCAAAGCAGATGTAAACTAATTTTGTCATTCTCTATGATGATGGCCAGTGAGGTAGCCCAAAAGCAGCCTCCGGTCAGATCAATTGAGATGTTTTTTGAGTATATAAATCGAGTTAGTAGCATGGCCCGCCGTAGACTAGGATATTGCATTTAGTACCGGGAAGCAGCACTTTTGAAACGATCTACTATGATCGTGTTGTTGGGTCCGAAGGCATCCGCACCTGTGCCAGTATCGGTAAGTGAACTATCAGTGAACCAGTTGATTGTAGATGGTCCAGAACCAGGGCTGCCTGGTCTGCTCGACAGCGAAGGATAACTGAGAAGCATCTGCCGAAACGCAGTTCCGTGGTCAAACGATCTGAAACGTTGCAGTTTCGATGCCAGGTATGAGTTTAAGAATAATAGAGTGACCTAGTTCACTTAGCGTCAGACTGTCCACAGTCTGAAGTCTCAGAGTCTCTGTCGCTCCCATTACAGCAGTGGGACATGCTCGCAAGGCACCCGACATGCTCAACCAATTAAGCCTTTGCAGTTTGTCGCACTGCTTTATTGCACATGTTTGCAGCAGTTTAGGCCATCATACAAGGGCGGTGTATGTTACTATAGGTCTCACCATTGAAGTATAGATCTAAAGGATCATCTTGGCGAGAGGACCCACGTTCGACCGAACAGGCATTTGCATGTCTATATGGCCATTGTTGCCCTGTTGAGTATATTTTTGAGATTAGTATTCCAGTTTAGTCTTTTGTCAAGGGTGTCCCCCAAGAACTTTAATACATCGGAAAATCCCAAAAGAGAGTTTTGAATGTACACTGGACCCAGATTTGTTTTGAACTTCCTTGAAAACGGCACCAAGACCGCCTTTTGTAGGCGAATCCTGAGGCCGTCCTTGGCACTCCAGTTGGTCACAATCCGAAGAGCTGAACACATTATGTCCGAGACGGTATGTCCAAATCTCCCTGTGAACTGAGTTCGATTAGGAGTTCGTCTTTCACAAGGGACCAAGGACTCCCCTTTCGGACACCCCTTTTTCACCCTAATACTGACAGTCACATTACCAAGAGAAGAAGATATGTCACGTTGTTTTAACGTGGCTTCAAACCAGGTAATGGTGAGGATATTTATACCCCTCTGCGCTAGTATTTGAGTGATGGAGATATAGCCCGTGTAATCAAAAGCACCCTCAATATCAATAAAAGCACATAGAGATATTTCTTTTGATCAAAAAGTACCATCGATTTTGCCGACCAGGTTGTGAATAGCGCCTACCATGATTTACCTTTCATATAAGCGAATTGGTATTTATGAAGGGGGTATGAATTGTTGATTAATTGCCTAAGGTTGCAGTCAATAAGACGTTCGATTGTCTTGAGAAGGAAGGAAGTAAGACTAATATGTCTATAAGATTTAGCCAGTTTCATTGGTCTATTACCTAGCTTTGGGATAAAGACGACGGACACCTTCCTCCATGACCGCGGTATATAACCAAAGTTGAAACTAGCCCTCATGAGAAGATGCCATCTCCCTCCAGGGACATAAAAGGCTGTAATAATGTGAAATAAACACACTAGTGAAAATTACCGTGATGTGGCCGCTTGAAAGTATATCTCCCCAAAAACAGTTTTCAATTTATTTTATTGTATTGAAAACTTTTAATTTAAGTAATTTTTCTTAAAATAAACTTTCTTAAATATATTTAACGATATTCTTGTATTAAGGTAGATTTGTGGCCACAATAGCCATCTGTCTAGCGTGCTTACCAAAATCACAGAGGTGGTAGGTCCGAGTCACACTTTTCGTAAATCTATAATTTCACTATCAGGTATACCTTTGGCCGGGGAAAAATTTTCAATATGCAGTTTGAATAATTGATATAATTTTTTACTAAAAACTGTGATATACTCGTTTAATTATTTGTTGTGTAGTTTATACTGAAATTGCAATTTATAGCTTTTCACTTTTTAATTTTGAAAAAAGAAATTATGTATAATACTTTTTATAATAATTTTTTTTTGAAATGTAGAAATCTTTTTGTGTTGCTCCAAAAGTTGACAATGAAATTCTATTTTGGAAAGATAATAAAAAAGCAAGTAAGAATGCAACAATCGTGAGTTCAGGACTTCGCAATACCCTGACAACTTTCTCGTCCCTGTGAACGGTAGTCCACGCAAGTGACGAAAGCCCACCTCATTATGGCTGCAGTGCGAGCACTACATTATAATCCCACCGTAATAAGAAGCCACCATATTTCAAGCTCATGTTTACCTAAATTAAGAAGTTTTTCTGGGTGACGGGTTTCAGCTGGATATATTAAAAATTTATCCCTAAAAAAGCACAACTACCAGACTGACAAACGAGCTTGACTAGATCGATTTGACAAGCATATATATACTTTATGATGTCTCATTAAATGCGTTACAAACTTTTAGAGAAGCTCACAGGGGGTGTCTCAGAAGTCTCCAGACAAAATTCTGTCTGGTGATTGGCATTTCACAAAGAAATTACGTAGGTGTCACATAAATCTCGTAGATTTCATTCAAAGCAGTGTTTAATGCACATATGGGTTATGTGCTACTCAGAGTTGTTGTAGATAAAAAAATAGATTACAGACTATGTGAATGAAATTTTTTGCAGATTTACTTGGAGAACATTGAGACGGTGTGATGAGTCTGAATTACTTATATTATTAAAACATTCGTTTTAGAAAAAACCCAAAACTAAATTATGATTTATGTTAAGAGAAAAAATTTATTTGGTATTGACAACTGTGATGTTACTAAATATTTTTATATGTCATTCGTTGTTGTTGCATAAGCCGACCTAGCCGGTTTTCAGAAAATAAATACAAATTTTTATAAATATAAATTTAATAATAAAATGTACTAAATGTTTAAATCTTAATACGCTGTAACGAAGAAAATACATCCAAGTTGCACGGAAATAAGGTTTTACCTTATGATTTGATGAGTTTATACACGCAATTCACAATTTCACTTAGCAAAATGCTGGTGATTTCAAATGGTCTACAAGAGATTTCTGTGACACTTACGAATTTGATTTGGGTCCGATTTGGGGTGAAACAGATTTCTGTGACACCCCTGTGACACAAATTTTGATATATTATACTTTTCTGTGAAAATTCCGTGAGCTGAGTAATAGTATCGCAAATGTCAGATTGTGCAAAATTAGCTTTTTGCCCTAATGCGTAATGCTAATGGCTGATACATTTGTTATCGACGCTTTGACATGAAGTTTTTATATTCTAATACACTTTTGTTTTTTGGATTTTTTGTATGTATTCATATATATGTATCTATGTTAAATACTATGCATGCAAGAAATAACATATACACGTTGGGATCTAAAAATAACCGAGCTTTTTAGTTATATAATAAAACAAGGATGGTATTATGTGTATTCAATTCATTTAACTCAATACAACGTTTGGCATGCTTAATCAATTTATCCACAATTTTTTTAAACTCGCTTTTTGAGATGTTGTTTTGCACCAGTTTCACGGTTGCTTGTATGGCTGGAATGTCATCGTACAAAGCTCCTTTTATTGTAGTTTTTCAGACGAATACGGGGGTGGTCGATAAGACAAATATGTTTTTTCATCAAGAATTCATTGACCACATGAGCCATTTTTTGATCATCATTTAACTCATGTGGAATCTTTGTTTTTACGATATAACTACAAAATTGCTGTTATTAAAGTGTGTGTCATTTTGTAACCTGTCAAACGATTAAAATGAACTCAGCTGCTTTCGTGGAAGAAAAATTTGACTATCTAACACTGGCAACATTTAATAGATGGCGCTACGTGTTCTATGATTTAAATTAAAAGTTTGGTCATTTTTAGATCATACCTTATAAGAAAAGAAATTGGTTATTT
>JAWNNQ010001972.1:0-17500 GCA_035044765.1 Leucophenga montana | reverse complement strand
AGTTTCGAAATTTATTCTCTGAACTTTAATCGCAAATATCGCAAATCACCTACCGTTTTATGTGTTGAATTTATTTTTTTTTTGTATTTTATAATTTATATATTAATTTCTCTTAACTAATAAAACTTGTACAGAATTTCAATGCTTTAAACTAAAGTTTCAATTCATTTTACGTTACAACATGTCATAAAATATCAGCTGACATATTTGCGATTAAAGTTAAAAATTAAAATTTTTTTGTGGTGTACGCAGACTTTTCCAAGCAAGTGTAAATTGAGAGATCTGCTCTTAGCTTTATATCAGATCACTGTCAATTTAAAAAACTTAGCCCGGTTAATTTACGTTTGTTTGTTTTTGAAAGTAGAAATATTGTTAAGGCAAGTTTATATGCCTCACTACTCAATGAGATCCTGCACAATTTAATTTTGTGGTATTTATTGAATAAGTTAAGTTAAATTAAGACAATTGCTTTCAGAACGTTTATTTGATAAATACCATAAAGTTAAATTGTGAAGGATCTCATTAAGTACTGATAATAATATGCAAAATACTCGTATGTATGTCCAACTATTTAAACGAAATAAATCTGTTAATAGAAATATTCTAGAAAACAACACTCATCGTAGATGGAATTTCAGAGCCTATATTTATACCATTCACACATAGTGTGAAATGACATTATCAGTTTGTCTGAATATTTGTAACGCATTACAGGAGGCATCGTACCCCCATAAAGTATATATATTCTCGATCAGCTCGCGGAGACGAATCGATCTAGCTATGTCCTAATGTGTAAAATAGTATTATCAGTTTGCTTCAATGTTTGTTAGGAAGACATCGCACAGTGGTATGAAAAAAGTTACGTAAATTAAAAAAAAAGAAAAAGGCGTTTTTTTCAGCAAAATGAAATTTTATAGTATAACTGATACGGGAACATGGAATTTTAAGTAGTCATCAACCCATTGGAACATGTATAGCCCGCATAATCCTTCCCGGGATTGACCAAGTGGCATATCCACATTACAATTCTTTACCAATGATATCAGTTGCCACTTGATATTGATACAATATATCAGTTGAGCGATAGTCAGTGATTCAATCACGGCGACTGAAAATCACGAATATAGTAGGAAGGTGTATCGTTTGTATATACAGGGTGTCTCAAAAGAAAGTTCACATTTAAAAAATCGATAAAAAAAAGGAAGTAGTTTATTGAAAAAATGTTTATTACATATTAAAATAAACACTTTGGGAATTTATTTCTTAAAAATGATATTGTCCAAATGTAAACCGTTGCGTTCACGGCATTCATTTAATCGAGCATTAAAATTTCCTATGATGACGGCTCGGCAGGTATTCTCCGTGATGGTTGCCATTTCGTGACGGATATTTTCTTTTAATTGTGCCAGGGAAGTCGGTTTGTTGCCGTAAACTCTAGATTTGACGTACCCCACAGGAAGTGGTCCATAGGGGCTAAATCGGGACGTCGTGGAGGCCAATTTATGTCACCTCACCTGGAGATCAATTTGCCAGGAAAAATTTCATCCTAAGGCTTTAATTCTTGCACCAACTGAATTTTGTTGAGGTGCAGCTTTAAATCTTTGTGTAAAATGCGGAACAATGATGATCTATGCACGTTTAAAACACTAAAGTAACACTGTCTACGTTTTCGAACGTTCTCGAAGACCTTGGACGCCCTTAGACTACGGATTGACATTCACGCAATCAGCAAATCAATTGTGAACTTTCTTTTGAGACACCCTGTACATAGTTTATTAATTGTTCCAAATACAATACGTACTAAGTTTAAGCTTCTATCAAATCAAATACAGCTTTCATTAAATTAGACTTAGGCTTACAGGGTAATTTTTTTTGCCCAGTAAAAAAAGGATCGGAACTTAAAAGCTATCTGTTTATTAAATCTGTATTGGTTGCAATTCGTGATATTTTTCGGGTATATATATAGTCTAAATTTTTTTATGTGCTTGTTTTTTGCTTCCGCAGCTTCTTCAGATAATTCTCCAATCGATAATAGCGCGTGGTCGATGATATCTGCACCGTGAATTAAGATTTTGTGCACAGACGGGGGTAGGTACTACCAAGGATACATCTTAATCAGATCTTAATCAGACCTACGCATACTGTCTAAATCTTTCATCATTGAATTTGTATCGTGATGACATTGTCTGCAATAATGTTGCACATCTTCCAATCAAATCTTTCTTTATGCCAGTAATTTCTGCAACTATTTCTAAGTTTTTTTCGTGAAAAAATCTTCATGCTGTGTTTCCATCATTAGACGTCCCACTACCTCCAGCTCGTGGTCTGTCTACAATCAGTCCCATTTACGAAATTCTATTTGAATTTTGTGCTTGGAACTGATTTTCCATTTTCTTAGATCCAGTCTATACGACACATGAAGCAGATACTCAAAAAATCGGATGTATGAATGAAGTGGTGATAAACCAAATTCAAAACGGCTTTCCTGGAATTCATTTTGAAGGTATTTGTCCAGATTATTCATTTCCGTTGGTTTTGCTTCGCATATATAAACATTGGCAGAGGAAGTTTGACTAAGACCACTGCATATTTTTCATCAACCATAGTTAAGTGCAAACTGAGCTCACTCTTTATTGTTCTTTTAGATGTTAAAATTTCTGTGGGCTCAAGCAATCTGGTTTTAATTTTAATATATATTTTTAGTAAAACTGAAGCTGCAGAGTCGTTAATTTCAGCAAGTTCGGCTATTCATTTCCGCTTCGTTCGTTGTGAAAACTCCGAAAAGTTCACTTTGGGACGTCCTCGATTTGTACCCTGACCTTCATTTCGAAAATTCGATGCAATTCTCTCTATTTTCCCCAGCCAATCAGAATTATACCGTAAAACTAAAGAGTTGTTTCGCCTCTGCTTTTCCCAAAACTTTGATAGCTTTTTGCTTATGTAAATTATACAGGCCTGTAGGGTCTGCTTCATATCCTTCATCTTTAATCTTATTTTTTAAAGTTTCTAAAATCTTCTCCGCTTTTTGATCAATAGTACCACTTTCGCGACACCAGATTTCAAAAATTAACATTTGGGAAAATACGCAGTCATGCGAAGTACGTGATGTGAATAAAATAAAAAATAATAATAAAACATGCAACTTAAAAATAAACAAAAATAATACGTTAAATATTTACAACACAACAACGAAACAACAAAAACATTGGACAGAACAGAAGCAATGCAGAGAATGCGAAAACTGTTATATTAAGAAATAGTTATCCAAACAACCGGCACTCGCCGCAATTTTATGTATTGCATAAGCATTGACACTTTTTTGAAGCTAATGCGAATACTTTTATAATCCTTACATATGAACCTTTATCAGAGAGTAAGAATTGGGAGGGGCTGAAAGGAGCGCCACAACTGAAAAAAAAAAAACATTACTTATTACATACAAATTTTGACTTTGATATATTTTTATTTTTGGCCTATGGTAGTGACCACAGTGCATCGTAGACCCCTGCACAATACATATATATATATTAGTGATTAGCTTGACGAGACGACTCAATCTAGTTATGCTCGTCCGTCTGGATGATGTTGCGAATTTTTTTTTTTTTTGCTAATTTTTTAGAAATCTGGCTGAATGCCGGTATCTAAACATCTTTTGGTCCAAAGTTTATGGAGTATCCGAATTAATATCCCACGCCTATTTTTTGGGGTAGCCCCCATATGGTTATAACATTACACTTCGAAAATATTCAACCGATTTTGAATAAATAAAGAGCGCTCTTAACTGATGCTCACCAACGTGTTTGCAAAAGCCCCAACATTAGTTTCGAGCCTAACGTCTCAATCGACAGAATATATAATGTGACCACCCTTTAGAGCGTGACAGAGATTTTTTATTTACGTATATGCATTTTCAAATACTTTTAAACTGACAGTCGCCTAAAATTAAATTAAGACTGTAAACTAACATAATTAAATGTAGGAATATGCATACTTACAATTAAAATGGAATTACAATTAAAAAAAAAACAAATTTTATAATTTAATTTTGGTGGAGATTTGAAAGTACAATGATTTTTATGTGGTTTATATAAGAATTAAAAGACAATACAGGAGAAAACTTATTGTAGATGGAGCAAAGAGTTCGACAAGAGTGGTTAAGAGCATAATTTCTCATACAAAATTGTAATTTAATTAGTAAAAACTGACGAGTTGGACGAGATGGAATATTTAGTGATAAATATTGGAGGAAGTAAGCAAAAACAATTTCACCAAGAAGAATTTAAAACAAGTCTTGGTTCCATGACAATAACAAGATAATTGATCTTGCAGAGTGGAATCTAGGGAACGGCCAAATTATGATTATTTTTCAAAACGGCCCAAGCAGCTCACAAACGTCCGTTGCGACACGTATCGTATGGGTAATCCAAATTGTGGAAGGTTGCCTTAATTAGGGGTTAGTGCGCTAGATTTGGTTTCCGCCACCGCAAAACAACATTTACCAGTGAATACACAGAGGGAGCTTCGGATACTGTCCCCCTTTGATGACGAGTTAAGCACAATGATTTACTGATATGCACCTGGAATGTCCTGACCCTCCATAGGACTGGTGCAGATATCTAGTTGGTTCAAGCCCTAGACCAATTCAAGGCTGACATCACAAAAAAGGCATCCTATCTCCTGCACACGATAGAGGCTAATCGACTTCGCCCCACGTCGGAACATGGTAATCAGAAGTTCCAGATTTCCACACCTTAACATACACAAGGCTACTTGGCGCAGTGGCGATCACAGCACACGTAACAAAGTTGCTCCTATTGTGCTCGGTGTAAGGAGCGCATCGAGCGTGTTGGATGTGGTCTCAACATCGACTCAGATCAGTCCCTTCTGGCAGGCACCAGCCTCAGCATGGTTCATTCCCAACGTCCCAACACTCAACCAAAGGTAGGGTCGGAAGCTGCAATCACAATAGACCGCCGAAGCCATTTCTCTGCCTTCTAAAGATATAGGTGAGCAGTGCAGACATCGTTGATATCGTTAGAAATGAAGAGAGGAGAAATGCTTTTTCAGATACAAAAACAAAACAAAAATAGCGAGAAAGGCGTAAACTTGAGAATGTTGAGGTGCTATGTGGTAGAAATGAAGCACTAAAGTTTTATTAAAAGCTCAAGAGTTTGACCGAGGGTTTTAAGCCCGCAGATTCTTTCATCAAGGATGACAATGGAAGTCTGGTTACAGATGAATAGGAATCACTGAGACTATAAAGAAGTTAATTCTCTAACCTACTTGGGAACGATGAAGAGAACAAGTCCACTGATATAGAAGCCTCTGGATTATAACGATAGGACAGTAAAGAGGTCAACCAGTCACCAAATTTTCACTCATCAAAAAGTTCTGTAGAAGACCCATGAGTACAACAAAGACACACACCAGCTATTTGTCGATTAGAAGGCCACTTTAGACACGAACATGAACTTGGTATAAAATATCATTCGTCTTTGCATGACGAACCTCTCCGAACCTTTTTATACCAAGAGAGATTTTAGGCAGGCTGATACTCTATCGTGCGAGTTTTTTAATCTCTTGATGGAGTACATCCTACGCTCATGCCCCTACGTAGAACAGTTGGTCACGATGTTTCAGCATACTCGCGTATGCTTATAACATTGACACCATTGGCACGAACGACGAGTTAGCAGAGCGTTCTCGAAGATTGAGTAACAGTCACGTCTCATGGGCCAAGCGGTGAACGAGGACAAAACGAAGTACTTGGCGTCCACTCGCAGACCATTAGCGTCTTGGACGGTATGTGAGTATGAAGAATTTCAAATTCCATGCTGTAGAAAACTTCGTCTATCTGGGAACAGCATGGAATTTGAAATCAGCGACAACAATGTCAGCCTGGAGATCAGATGAAGAATGACTCTTTCTAATCGCTGCTACTTTGGGCTCAGCAAGCAAATTAAAAGTATGGCCCCCTAGAAATCTATTAGATACTGATAATAAGCATGGACCTTTTGTGTTCTACCAGTTAAGTAAGAGTTAATCCAAATTAAAAGAGAAGATGCGAAACCTATCAATTTTAATTAAAATACAAGATGATCATGACACACACTATCAAATCCCTTACTGAAGTCGAAGTAAATGGCCTCAGTTTGGCATCCAGAATCAAAATCTTGATTTACAATACTAGAAGATTATATGAGGTTGGTACAGATGGATTTGCCTCCAATAAAACCATGTTGGAATGGAGAAATAATTGATTTTTTTTGCAATTGATCAGAAATAATTTTTTTCTATAATTTAAGATATCAAATTTGCTTTCTTTTTTATGCAATGAAATTATACGTGATTCCTTCCAAAGCGACGAAAATTAGCATAACTTAGATAAATAGAAAAATAAAAGTAAGGGAAATACACGTAAATTGTGCTAGAGCACTGTTTTAGTATACAACTAGGAAAATTATCGGAGGGAGAATTTTATAGATGAAAGACATGATAATATAGTTTCAATAGAAATAAAAGGGGCAGATATGAAGTCGAAATGTGAAATGTTGTAAGGATAGGGAAAACTAGGTATATCAGAGCTACTACTATAAGTACTTTGGAAGAAGTCGGCAAACAAATTCGATATGAGTCAATTCGAAGATACAACAGTACCATCGAAAATCAATTGAGAAGGATACACTGATGTGCATCGTTTCGTATTAAAATATTTAAAAAGATTTCGATGTTTAACTCCAATTAAATAATCAGCATTTTTATGAAATACATTAAAGTTAGAACGTGCGATGCAATATCTACTGTAGTCAGTGTTGGAAGCAATGTGTTTATACTTTTTGAATTAAAGCGATTTAAGATTTTCCAATCGGCAGAGACTACGAGAGAATCAACGTTCCCTGGTTTCAATGATACTGTTATGTACGGAATGCATTTATCAAAATAATTAAACATGGTACAATAGAAAATATTCGTGGCCAATTTAATATCTTTACAACGGACGAAAGTAGACCAGTCAGTTGTCAGAATTAAATATTTAAGCTTATCATAGTCAGTTTTTTTTTAAAATTTTCTCACGACGAAGATATTTTGTGTTTTCATGTTGACCGCAAATTTCCTCTAACTGAAAAGAGACTTCCAGAGTTTGATGGTATTTACTTTCAGGGATTGATGAACAAGGAGTCCTATTATTAGCAAGATCAAAGCCATCGTCAGCAAATTTAGTACTTACATAGTCATACACTGCGTCTTCATCATTGTTATATAGAAATACAACAGCCAATTCATTATATGTTATTGTCACCATCTTTGTATTTTCACTACTTAAAATTAATTCAATGAATTAATTTTAATTGGTTTGATTCCAATATTGTTGAGTTCGCTTTATAACTGGTCTTGATTTTTTGTTCATATATGTTAATTTTGTGTTCTTCACTTTGTCCTATCACAAATAGGTCGTCTTTTTAGATTTGTTGCTTAATATTTGGTTATTTTTGATAAATTTTAATTTAAAGTATTTACTTCCTACATACGGTTATTCCATTTTGCATAATTTTACATACATTCTAACTGCAAGGTATAGCACAAAATTTCAATCATTTATGCTTTCACCCAAAATGACTTCAAACAGGCACACAAAAAGTCGGCAATGCAATGAGTTCTACCTGCGTCATTATTCTTGTTCTTCATTCAAAAAAAAACCCTGACTATGACAACTAAACTACTATTTCTCAAATTGGCTGTCGTTAGGTGTCGGGTAACTATATGTTTCAGAAAGAGGAAATATTAGGCTTGTTCCTGTACTGACAAATCTTCATACCAATGTCCCTCCTAGTTGCGAATTCACAGCTCTGCTGGTTAGCATTTTGTGAATAAGAGCAACCAGAGGCACATCGACCCCAACATCTATCAGAGCCCTGGTGAAAGCGACTGGGAGAACGTTATTGAAAGCACTCTCTATATCTAAGAATGCAGCTAAAGCAAATTGCTTTTGCTCTATCGACTTCTCGATATTATGTACCAGAAAGTGCAAGGCTGTTTCTGTTGATTTGCCTTTACTATACGCATGTTGAGCATTGGAAAGAAGCGAGTGATTGACTGTGCTTCTTATATGGTTTTTACTTAAGTTTTTCGTAGAAAAGACGCTAGACTAATTGACTAAATCTAATTCGACTTCCTTCCAATTTGATGGAATATGATTAAGGCGTAGACAGCTATTAAAATTGTGTATAGCCAAGGTAAAATATACTCTTTCGTGTATTTTAGTTGAGCTGGGAAAATACCATCCGGGGATTTAAAAGGCTGAAAGGAATCAATAGACCATAAAATCTTCTTCTTATTATAATTGATATAAGTGCGGGAGAGACTCATTTCCCCTATATTTCTACATTGAATAGCTCAGAATTCCCTGGGAAGTGAGTATCTAGTAGCAACTCTAACGTTTCTTTATTAGAATCTGTCCATTTACCTGTTGGGTGTATTAGGTACCCCATCGAGACTGGCGTCTTGGATAGGATTTTTCTTAGACGGGATGCATCCGTAGACGTTTCTATATTACTACAGAACTTTGCCCATGATGCACGTTTAGCCTTTCTTATCGCTGTCTTGTGTAAACTTGGTTTTTTCTTGTATGCGTTCCATGAGGCATCTTGGTCTAAGGATTTTGCCTGATTAAAAAGCTTCCTACAACCTTTTTTCAGATCCTCCAGATCTTTCGGCCACCATGGGGGTTTGTGTGTAACTCTCATCCTGACTTTAGGGCAAGCCTTCTTTAATGCCAACGAGCAGTTATTTTTGAAAACCTCGACCAGTTTTTCTAATTGCTCTACATTCCTAGGTTCATAGGGTGGTTTAGGCCTTAGGATTCTTTTCAGTGTATTTGAGTACACTTTCCAGTTTGTCTTTCCTAGGTTAATGCTTCTTTCAGGTTTGGGGGACTTTTGCGTCAAACAGTATGATATATATCTGTGATCCGAAAAAGAAGGATCATCCAAAACTTTCCATGAAATATTTTGTCAATAAGGTTATCAGATATCAAAGTGATATCTAAAACATCTTTACGATTATTAATAATAAAAGTAGGGTTATTACTTTTATTGCATATATATAGGTTTGTGGGTAGCAAATAATCATAAAGTAACTCACCTCGCTCGTTGTTTGTTTGTACTTCCCTATTGTGTATGGTGGGCATTCGCATCACCTCCTAAGATGATTCTATAGTTTTGCATCTTGCTCTTCTTAACCAGTTCCTGCATTTGGGTCGGAGGTACAGGTCCTGGGCCATCGTACGCTAAATATAATGAGGCCATTCTGTAGGCAGATTGTTGTAAGATCCCCACTACTGTATTTTGGGAGTAAAATGTATTAAGATGCGACTTCGCTAAAATACATGATCGAATTTTACTCTTACCTTTGGTGTAATGTAGGGTATTCATACTATTTATATTGAGGCCACATATCCGTTCACCATGGATCCATGGTTCAGGACTAAGGGCTATGTCAACTTCGCCTTTTGTGAGATGAAGTGAAAGTGAAAACATCTTAAAAAGGTTTATTATGGTCGAAGATATGATAAATCAAACTTGAAAAATAATCTCAAACCATGTATTTTTAAGGTTGGTCATAAATTGACAACGTTTCTGAGGCTGTAAAATTTAAAAATATTTCTTTACAATAGTTTGGTTACCTTATTAATAAGTTTGCTTACCATATTAATATGATGATTAAGCTAAAAAAAAGTTATAAAAAAAAACTTTTCGTTTAAAATTAGGTTGACCAATAGTGATAGTGCGAGATCTTATATAAAAAGTAAGGAAAAAGTAATTTACTAACAAATATTTGATATAGTTGTATATATTGATATAGAACTTAGTAAACAAGAAAAAATGTTACTACGGTGGAACCGAGGCTTTAATACCATTCATTCAAAACACACACGGCTTCTGTCTATACGAAACCACCATTGACTATACATTTTTTGTTTTTTTTTTTTATACAAAAACCGAAAAGTGGGTGGTGGGTTTGTATCGATGCTATTCTAAAAGAAGGCAGGACACGCCTATTGATACTTACGTTCTTAAGAGGACTTCATAAAAAAAAATATAAATTTATTATCAACTGTTATACAGAAGTTTTCATACAAAATCCCAGAAATGGGCGGTGGGTTTGTATGGTGGCCAACTCTAAAATGGAGTTCGGTACGTCCGTTAATATACAGTTGTGACGAAATCATAACAAAACACCATATTCAGTTTCAAGTTGATATTGACTATAAATATTGTTATTTTTCATACCAAAAGTGGGTGTTGGTTTTTTTATGGGGTATCATTCAAAGATGGCCCCATACCCCATGTGAAAAATTGGTAAAAAAAAAACGCTAACTTCGGTGGAACCGAAACTTTAATACCATTCACATAATCATTCAAATTGGCAGCTAAATAAAAAAAATTGCAGAACTTAAACGTAAATGGTGGCTCTTTATGTTATCTACTTCTATAAGAAACCTCCACCACTATAAATTTTTTATTTTTCAGTTAAAAACACAAACGTGTTCTTTTTCTCTTCAATCTCACTTTATTTGCGATCAGTCCGATAACACAGGCCAGCAAAATTCGGGGTCATGTAATTTTCTGGAAAGCTGAGGGTCATTTCCGAAGTAATTTGGTGCGTAGAATCCGTATCTGAATCTTTTGCCATCGGTAATCGCTGAGGAATTTTAAATATACTTCTATTGGCTGATCCTCGACTGTCAGTTCCGTTTCGTTGCTTACTGTATTCGGCTGCTTAGCCGTTGATTACTGCTGTACTGTTTGAACCTAGATCGGTACATGATTTTTCTATTTTATAATGTTTGTTGACCGGCACCGGCAGCTCCAACTGTAGAAGCTCGTCAATTTGCAATACATTTGATTTACATTTGTATAAATACGCAACGTCGCTGGCTTCTGGCTTTTATCAATACGCCTTCTGGCTCATGAGAAACCAAACTCTTTTGCAAAATTAATTGCGCTTATAATAGTTCCTTTTTCTTTTTTGTTTTTTCAAAAGTGTTAATTTGTCTTCTCGCTCACACTTGTTGATTCTTTTAAGCCGTTTTGTAAATATCTAATACGGTTGAAACTAGGTCACCCGTTTTGCATGTTTTCCATCATGGAACAATAATAAGGTAAAGCCATCGAGCGACTGCTCTCGCATTTCATAGGCACTTTGAACGTTAGTGCACTTTGAATGTTTGTGGTGAACGGTTGGTTCCCTGACGAAATTTTCTTTGTTGCTGTGCGCATGGTACAATAAGTATTGTATTGTACCATAGCTGCCTATATTTATTGTTTTTTCTTTTCGTTTTAGCTAAATTTTTGTTTTTATTATTAAACTAGCTGTCGCTGGTCCCAGAAATGATCATTTTCTAGTGGATCGAATTGTGAATCTAAACCATTCTCGAATCCACTGGAGGCCCTTGTTCTAAGTTTAATGCATGTTAATTGAAACTGATGATTTTTGATGATGATTCATAATATTTATTAAAAGGTTGTATATAATTAAATAGGTAGTTACTGCAATACACTTCTATAAACTACGTAAAATGTTTTTTTTTTTGCGCTGCGTAAACATGGAGATTTTGCGATGTAGAAACGCGTGAGCAAGCTACGTAGAGGTGACCGTAGGAAAAACATGGCGTGTCCAAATATATTCCTGCTACCTTTAAGGTTAAAAGATTTTTTCGCAAAGTTATGTGAAGTTCGACGTCATTAGCATTTGCATTAAGTCTTTGAGACAATAACACAGGTTTAGTTGTTGGAATGCTAAGGGTCATTTCCGAAGTATTTTGCTGCGTAGATTCCGAATCCGTGCTCAGAATTGGCCCATCACGCCACGATTACCTCAAATATCTCGGATTCGGATTCTACGCACCAAATTACTTCGAAAATGACCCTCAGCTTTCCAGAAAATTACATGATCCAAAATTTTGGAGGCCTGTGTAATAGAACTATAGTCAAATTAATTAACAATTTCTCGTTTATCTGCAATCCTGCTAACCCGTCGAAACGTAACCTGATAACTCGTCCTCTCCTTACAGGTCGTTTTCATCAGACGACTCTTCTGACTTCTCGTCGCAGCTAAGATCTATATCTGGACTTAAGCTGCACTACGGCTTCATTTTATCAGCCGACATTACGTAACTATATCTGGTACGGTAGATATTCAAGTTTCTCGAGTATATATAGGCCTCTAAGCAATGGCCCCAATATATTGGATTCTCCTGTAGCGACCGGAGGATAACGAATCACCACCAAATCACACCCATGCAGATTTATGCTGTTTGTCGAATCGTTCCTTCCATTTGTGTTGTTCCTGCTCATCATCGTCTTGGAGAATTCGAATAAGACGACAATTGCTCAAATCTCTTAATACAAAATTAAGTACCAAATAGTTAGGGCTGACTCCGGTTATTGAATTTTTCTGCGAATTGTATCGTGTTATGTCGTTCGTCGCAGTCTTTAATGTTGTTAGTAGTGTTGGCAAAAAATTACGGTCGGTTATTTTTTCACGGTGATTGAAAAACCACCATTTATGTAGTGTGAATGAATTTTATACACGACATTGGGATAATACAGATGAATATGGCTACATACACTCCACTCATAAATATCTTGTACTTTGTGAAAGCGCAAACTAAGAGTAAAACATAGTTATTGCCCCGTTTATTGCGTGAAAAGGGGCCGACATGACAAATATTTATATTGCAGAATGGTATAGGTAATACTTCCGCCAGATAGACCTGTCCTTTTGGCTAACCTCCTCTAGCTTTCTTGCAAAAACAGTCTGGACATGATTTCGATGTACGTCTTCACGTATCTGCTCAAGCGGGGGAACCAAAAATACTCAAGCAAACGGTGCAATGTTTTTTCTACGTCAGTTTTTAACTGTTTAACTACGTTGTCGTCAACCGTTGTTGGATCTTGTAGCTCCGATATGCCATTCTTCAATTTCTGATCTTGAAGCTGGATGGCATAAATTCAATCATCGTTGACAGTATTTACTGCGTAAATACTGACTTTATCTCATTTGGAGGCAATGTTGTCCAGCGACTCATACCATATATATGTGTAATTTTGCTACCAGGCCTATGTACGCATTCAAAACTGAATTCTTGTAACTTCAGCCACCACCGTACTATAAGTGGAAGTAATGGAAGTAACCACATATTTTCTTTGGGAAATGAATTTCCCAAAGTTAAGTTCGGAATATTTAAAACGCTTCAACAATGGCCAACACTTCCAACTTGTGACTTGCATTATTTTTTTCAGCTTGACTGCATTAGCGACTGAAAAAGAAAACTGGCTTCAATGATTCATTCTCAACTATAGTAGTACGCTTGAGTAATACGTTTTTATCTTTCCTGGCTTAATGGCATTTGCTTTGATAAAATGTCCCAAAAAGGCGTGCCATGAACGTCAATTTTGATGGACGTAATATCATGTCAACAGACATAACTGCGTCCAAAAATTCGTATAGAACCTCTAGTGATTATACAATAACTTCGTCCACATAGTTGATAATGCGTTTTCTGTGCATTAGCTCTCTGACGATCTTTACGATTGTTTCATGAAAATACATGGGTGCGATAATTAACGCGAAGGGCATGATGTTGTGTTCAAACAGTCCATCTGGCGTTAGAAACGCTGTATATGCTTTACTTTCGTCTTTAAGATCTGATAATAACCGGCTGTCATATCCAGAGTAGTGAAAAAAATTGTTTCCAGCCAGCTGTGCTAGTACTTTTTCAACCACAGGCATGGGGAATTGCTTTTTCACTGTGACGGCATTTGGTCACCAGGACAGCTGACGCTGCATTTGGAGACTTAATCACTGAACATGTAATGCTTATCCAGTATTGGTTCAATACTCATTATCGATCTGTTGCAGCGACCCAGAATCGACATGTCTTCCAAGAAATTTCCCTCATATCGATGAAGAAAATTCTGAACACTGTTCCGTTGTTGTTCGCTTATTTCATCGCCGATAATAAATTTATATGTCGCGCACTCGCTTAATTCGCAAAATTGCTAGATCAATTAATTGACTTGGATTGTGTCGACACAGTGCAACACGTCCCAGCAGAATTTGAAATTGAAGATAGTGGTATCAGGTATCACTTGCAGAATTAACTTTCTTTGCTTGTTGTTGATCATCGCCTATACTTCTAAGGTCCATAATGAATCTACTACTGATTCACCAAAATCAGTGAGACATCCCTCTGCCAAGAATGTTTGCTGCTTTATACGTTTCTAAATTATATTCTGGAATGTTAAGAGCAGTTCCTGTGACTTTTTTAACCGCTGTGCTGATAAAATGAGCGAAACGCTAGAATCTTTTAGAGTATTATGTATGTATGAAATAATTATTTCATCGTCGAATTTTCCTCGTCTTCCAATAGCCAGTATATCGTAGAAATACTTGGTGACCGATTCATTGTACTTTTTTTTTTACTTTGCATTAGTTTTCTGTGAACATCAGCCGAAGTTTCGTCACAAGAGTCTATCTCAAACTGCTGAACAAACACAGTCCAACTATTGAATACTGGTTGGGCGCCAATCCAAGTCTTTGCAACTCTTTCCATTTTATGCTGAGTGGCAAAGAACAGCATACAGTCGTCAATTGAGCACATTGTTTGTAGCTGTTGAATTCTGCGCATAAACTGTTTCAACGTGATTTGGCTATTTAGTGGATCAATGAGTTGTTGAATGGTGAATTGTTAAATAAATGTGAATCTTTTGCCATCGGTAATCGCTGAGGAATTTTAAATATACTTCTATTGGCCTGCTGATCCTCGACTTGCTTACTGTATTCGGCTGCTTTGCCGTTGATAACTACTGTTTGAGCCAAGATCGCTACCATGTTTTTAAGTTCGCTCATTTTTGTCCAGATTTGTTCGGCCTCGTCCTCTTCCAATCCATACTCCTCGATGCCAACTCAAGTACCTCCATAATTTATCTATTTTATAATGTTTGTTGTCCGACACCGGCAGCTCCAACTGTCGTAGAAGCTCGTCAATTTGCAATACATTTGCTTTTCTTTCTTGATGGCGACAAATCAGTCTATGTCTATGCAACAATGTATAAATACGCAGAGTCACGCTGGCTTCTGGCTTTTATCGTTACGCTTTCAGGCTCATGAGAAACCAAACTCTTTTGCAAAATTAAATGCGCTTATAATAGTTCCTCTTTCTTTTTTGTTTACTCTTCAGATGACTTTTTTTCAAAAGTGTTAATTTGTCTTCTCGCTCACACTTGTTGATTCTCTTAAGCCGTTTTGTAAATATCTAATACGGTTGAAACTAGATCACCCGTTTTGCATGCTTTCCATCATGGAACAATAATAAGGTAAAGCCATCGAGCGACTAAGTATTGTATAAACTTATTGTACCAATGTATGCGCAATTTTATTGTTTTTCCTTTTCGATTTAGCTAAATTTTTGTTTTTATTATTAAACTAGCTGTCCCGTCATTTTTTAGTGGATTGCATTGTGAATCTAAACCATTCTCGAATCAACTGGAGGCCCTTGTTCTAAGTTTAATGTATGTTAATTGAAACTGATGATTTTTGATGATGATTCATAATATTTATTCAAAGGTTGTATATAATTAAATAGGTAGTTACTGCAATACACTTCTAAAAACTACGTAAAATGTTTTCTTTGCTCTGCGTCAACATGTAGATTTTGCGATGTAGAAACGCACAAATGTATTCCTGCTACCTTTAAGGTTTGACCCTGTGATTTGTTGACAGTCATTGAAAATGCGACTTTTAATGGGAACTGCAGGAGCTTAAAATTAAATGGTAAGTTATTAGGTATGATTGGGATGCGTGGTATAAGCACACTGTCTCCCTTGGCTTCGCCAGTTAAGATTGTGGCCTTCACAATATTCCTTCCTAGTTCGGTGACTCGTAACCGTGTAGCTTTGCATAATCTTGGCGCGTTCAAGTTGCGCATTAACAAAATTGGCACGCCTACCTTTAATTCCAACCTATGGGATGGCACTCCGGATAAATCCAAAGAGATTAGGAACTCCAAGGAATAACTGGACTCGCTTGTTATTGGTGAGATAAAGCTTTTCAACTTTGGTCCACAGGTATGATGCTTTCAGGCATGCGTTAATTTCGTCTGCTGCAGTGCCTCTCTCGATAAAAGGTAATGTCTGTCTACACTCCCCTGCCAATAACACTACCATACCACCCATTAACTTTCTATTGCTTTGTACGTCTTGTAGACAGCGATCGAGCTCCTCTATGGCGCGTTTGTGTGACATGGTACAATCGTCCCATACGATCAGTTTAAATTTTTGCAACAGAAAAAAGTTTTGCCTGTTCCGCCAGGCAAGAAAAAAAAAGGCCACCTTCAAAACGCTCAACTCGTTGTAATATTTTGTCATAAATGTCTTTTTCTCGGGTAGCAGGCGTGGCTCTGTTTCGCTGATCTAAGCATCTAACAACGTGGTATCGTAGCTTAGATCTTTGATCAAATCGCTCGACAGATCTCCTCGACGCTGTGGTGTAGGCATACCGAAGTCTGACAACTTCTTTCCAGAAATCAATTTTATTTTGTCTTTGATAAGACCCAGAGGTACAATGAAACATAGTTCATTGTCGACTTGATCCATCCTTTCAAATCTATGCCAGATATCTTCGGATAATGCAGTTGGTGTCTCATCAGCTCGTTGTGATGCCATATATTGAGCGTTCTGTTGATGCCGAGTATGGGATTATTCTGATGTCTTAGCAGCCCGTTGAGATGCCAGATATTCAGCATGCTGTTGACGCCGGGCTTGGGACTGTTATGGTCTCTCAACAGCTCGTTGTGATGCCATATATTGAGCGTTCTGTTGTTGCCGAGTATGGAATGTCTCAGCAGCCCGTTGAGATGCCAGGTAATCAGTATGCTGTTGACGCCGGGCTTGGGACTGTTGTGGTGCCTCATCAGCTCGTTGTGATGCCATATATTGAGAGTTCTCTTGACGCCAAGTGTGGGATTGTTCTGATGTCTCAGCAGCCCGTTGAGATGCCTGATATTCAGCATGCTGTTGACGCCGGGCTTGGGACTGTTCTGTTGTCTCATCAGCTCTATGTGCTGCCTCACGCGACACCTGTTCAAGCCTTCGCAGTTCAGCTAGTGGAAATGTCTCGTCACGTCTAGCAACTCTCATAGCTCGAGCTTTATTACAACTTTGTGAAAGATTAGACTTACGCTTTCTCGGCATAACTCTTAGTATAGTTGCTTTTTTGTCAAAATTTTCTTCAAAAATGAAATTTAATAAAAATTTAATTTAAAAAGACACAATTTTTTTTGCCCTTAACAAATAATCAAATTTACCTATTTAAATTTAAATATTTTAATAAAAATTTAAATAAAAATGAAATAACTTGTTGTAAGTGTATCTAACCACAAAAAAGCTTCCAATTAACCAGTATCTTCATAAATTATAGCCTAATTATTATTCTGATA
>JAWNNQ010001969.1:30000-76264 GCA_035044765.1 Leucophenga montana | reverse complement strand
TGCATTCCGCACGTTCTAACACTCAACGAAAGCTAGACGTCGGTAAGCTGCAATCACAACATACCGCCGAAGCCTTTTGAGCCAGTCTCTCCCAACTGTTCCGGGAGTCCTCTCCGGCTTCTGAAGATATAGGAGAGCAGTGGAGCCATATCTCCCACTCCATGAATACGGCAGCCAGGGAGGTCATGGGGTATACCAGACCTGTGACGAACCCTTGGTATGACGTGGAGTGTCGCCAAGCTACTGCAGAGAAAGACGCCGCTTACAAACTAAGTCTGCAGTCGGGAGCAACGCGAGAGCGATATCGTGAGAAACGGAGAGAGGAGAAACGCTTTTTCAGACGCAAAAAAAAGGAGCAAGAAAGGAGTGAGCTTGAGGATATTGAGGTGTGATGTCAAAGAAATGAATCTCGAAAGTTATATCAAAAGTTCAAGCGTCTGACCGAAGGTTTCAGTCCCGGAGTTTCTTTCTGCAAGTTCTTTCGAGCACAAATGCACAGGAATCACTGAGACTATGGAGAAGTCACTTCTCTAATCTACTTGGGTCGATAAAGGGAATAATACAGCCGATAGAGAAGCGTACATAGAACCACCAATCGATGATGGCTCTCTTGTAGAGCAACCGGATTATAACGAGGTCGACTCAGTAATTAAAAAGCTGAAGAATAACAAAGCAGCAGGCTCCGACGAGTTGCCAGCTGAGTTATTCAAAACCGGTGGCGAAGAGTTGGTAAGGCGTATGCACCAACTCTTATGAAAAATATGGTCCGATGAATGCATGCCCAACGATTGGAATCTCAGTGTTCTTTGTCATATCTTCAAGAAAGGATACCCCGCTGTCTGCGCGAACTCCCGGGGAATAAGTCTCCCTTCAATAGGATACACAATTCTGTCCCGCATACTGTGTAAACGGCTGGAGCCATACACGAATGCACTGATAGGCCAGTATCAATGTGGCCTCAGACCAAAGAGGTCGACCAGTGGCCAAAATTTCATGTTACGCCAAATCCTAGAAAAGACCCACGAGTACAATAAAGACACACACCCGAGTAGTAAAGAACCTCTCCGAACCCCTTGATACCAAGAGAGTTTTCAGACAGGGTGATGCTTTATCGTGAGACTTTTTTAATCTCCTGATGGAGGACGATCGGGCACGATCTTCCATAAGGAAGTGATGCTACTCGCATATGCTGATGACATAGACATCATAGGCATCAACGAACGGCGAGTAAGCAGGGGTTCTCGGAGATTGAGAAACAGTCACGTCTCATGGGCCTAGCGGTGAACGAGGACAAGACGAAGTACTTTGTGTCCACTCGCTGAACATCAGCGCGTCTTGGACGGTCTGTGAGTGTGGATAATTTCAATGTTGTAGAAAACTTCGTCTATCTGGGAACAGAAATTACCAGCGACAACAATGTTAGCCGAGAGATCTGACGAAGCATCACGCTTGCTAATCGCTGCTATTCTGGGCTAAGTAAGCAAATTAGAAGTAGCGCCCTCTCTCGAACTACGTAGATAAAAATCTATCTGACACTGATAATCCCGTTCCTGCTGTATGGCGCAGAAGCATGGACACTGACATCAACGGATACAACATCTTTAGGAGTGTTCGAGAGAGTTGGCGTCGAGTTTAGGACCCGTATGAACCATTAGCTGTATGAGCTGTATTATGTGGTTGACATAGTCCAGCGCATTAAATTCCAGCGGCTGCACTGGGCTGATCACCTCATCCGGATGAACCCCGAAGCTCCAGCACTAAAGGTTTGCGACGGAAACCTGAACTTGATTGGTGGACGGCGTCAGAGAGGACGTCCGAGCTTAAGATGGCAAGATCAGGTCTATGATGACCTGAAGAAGTTCCAGATTGCCAGCGCCGGCGCGCACTAAACTACTCCGAATGGTGTGGTTTCCTACGTGCGGCCTTGACCGATAGACGGTTGTAGAGCCACCTAAGTAAGAAAGTAAGTATACCTCAAATGTATTTGGCAGACAAACATTTTTATAGAAGTCAACAGATTGACATGCTGTTCGGAGCAGATATTTATCCTCAGATTCACAGAGAAAGACTGCATTAATATGTTAGGTTCTCTAATGGCTCAGAAGACTATTTTCGGTTGGGTTATCACTGCTCCGCTACGATGTGAAACATCACTAGTTCCCTCTCGAAAGGTTTCTTTTCTTTATTTTGTGTAGAGCTAGAGAAGCATATGTTGATGTTTTGGGAACGTAAGGAGGTGTTTGGCGACAGGCCGTTAACATAAGGGAAGAAGGTCTGTGAAGATCTATTTTAAAGAACGACGAAGGGGAATGAAGATGGACGATATGTGGTTGACCTGCCTTTTAAAAACACTGACTTTCTGGGGAGCAGTTTCGGGCAGTCCGACATGTATTGTTGGCCCATATACTAGTACAGAGAATCGAGAGGTCATTATTTACGCGAGGGTTAGCCGACCAATATAGGGCAGTGTTAGATGACTATTCGCAATTAGGACACATGGGTCAGGTTTTAGAACCATCGGTTGTTGACTCAACCAAAGATTATTATGTACCACATCATGCTGTCGTGAAATCTGACAGCATATCGAGTGCTCTACATCTACTGGGATAAGCTTGAATGATATCCTTCACACAGGTCCAGTCTTGCAAGCTGATATGAATGTGTTAATTTTGAAATGGAGGTTTTTTAGTTATGACTTTAATGCGGACATTAAGCAGATGTATCGGCAGATATTTGTGAATCCTCTGCATTCGTCTTTTCAGAGGATATGCGGATGCGGATGCAAATATATTGGGTATCCGTTGGCATGGTATGAGTGATGAGTTTTACTTTGTTGCAAAACCACTTGAGGTAAATCTTCCGCTTACGAACCGAAAAGTTTTGTCCACAATTGCTAAATTATTTGACCCAGCTGGTTACATTACGTAAGTAGTGGTGAGTGCAAAAATATTGATAAAACGGATTCCGATGGGATCATATGGAGTCTAAATAAAACCCTGCTGATCTGTTTGTCCTCAAGAATTATCGCAATCGGATCTTTGGTGGCACGGTCCTACCTGCTTGAAGAAGTCTACATCTCAATGGCTTTCTTCGCTGGTTGAAGTGGTCTCCTGTTGTGGCCAAAAGCTCCATCAAAACACTTAATCCTTTAATGGATTCAGATGAGATACTGCGTTGTAATGGCAGGTTAGTTTGTACCGCCGAACAGACTTCTATGGAGAAATATCCGATAATTTTGCCATATTAGAGTAGATTGGCTCATTTATTAATCGATTTTGTTCACAAGGTATCGTGCCATGGTGGAAATACTCTCACGTTGCGACTAGTTTGGTCTGAATTTTTGGTTGTTAAGGCAAAAAATCTCATCAAATGGAGAATAAATAGTAAGGTGTGCACTATTTGAAAGAAGAGACAGGCTTGCAAATAATGGCTATCTTATACTCAGCACGTGTTTCAATCTAGAGACCGTTCACTGTTACTGGAGTTGATTTTACGGGCCCCTTTGAAATTTAAAGTTATATGGGGAGATCATGTAAGATCGCAAAAGGCTATGCGTGTGTGTTTGTATACTTTTCAACAAAAGCTACACATCTAGAGTTTAAAATTGACCTCTCAACGAATGCATTTTTCCAGGTGAAGTCCATTCTGACAATAGAAGAACTTAAGACTTAAGGCGGGTTGTGCGAAGCTGAGGTCTACAGTCTTAAAGGTCATCTGCGCAAAGTTGCTGGACAGATGAATTATTCATTTCTCTGTCCCCCATGACTGATAGTCCAGATACTTTGGCTGCTTTGATATCTAGTAATTTTCTGGTCAGTGAACCACTTTTTTCGAGAGTAGGGCCTGAGGTTCATGAGGCCCCTCTTTCAATTGTGAATCGTTGGCAGAAAGTAAAAGCTCTTAACCAAGAAATTTGCAAGAAAAGAGCCGCAGTCGAATTTAGCTGCGAATGACTTCATCGTAATCAAAGATGAGTGTACGTCTCGAAACGAATAGCGGTTAGGCAGGGATCTTAAACTCTTTCCAGGTCAAGACGGACTTGAGAACTGAGCGTGGGTGCATTCGGCGCACTATTGCCAAATTACAATAATAACCCGGCAAACAAATTCTTTCAGAAGGCTTAACATGGACCCAACGCAACAGATCGAGGTTCAGAGGAACTGCCCGGCGTGCAAGAGCAGTCATCATTTAAGGAGTTGCCCCACTTCGGCTACGCTCCGTCGCCCTGCATCAGGTATGTTTAAATTAGAGGTCTGCGTGATTCCACTCAAACTTACAGTTACAGTCTTTATCGAGTGCAACACAAAATCAGATTCCGAACCTTTGAGTTTGACACGATCGACACTCAAAATTCATTCAAGTTCTTTGGTATGACCAGCCGCACTAAAATGACTATGGTATTTTTCGACGAATATGTAAGTAAATTACGTATATTGGAATAATATGATATAAAAGAGAAACTTCTCAATGGAGAATATTGTTTAAGCGATCAAAGAGGGCGAAGCAGAGTTCTAAATATGGTTGCTTGTAAGATGTGCTACTGTATTTATAGGTTGACAGGGAGCACATCAAACCTGATGTAAATCTAGAAACAGAGCAGGAGGGCATCTGATCACAGAATGGGTACTTAAAAATTGTCGGCCATTTAAAGATTCCGGGCTAAAAAAACTGAGTATCTTATGTGTCATGCACTATGCATTACAGAAAGGATGGCGTTCTTCAAAATCATCTTTTGACCATTAGATCAATGGAAGGAGTTGCCTGCACCGGTAAATAAAACAATAGGCCACGTTATATATTTTAATTGATACTATTTTTTTTTATTTGTTTTTTTAGGCTTAAATGTTCGCATGAAGATGACGGAAATATTAGAATACTTTGGATGCAACCTTGAAGAAAAAAGCCTGTCGTTGTAATAGACAGAGGCTGTAATATGATTGCAGTATTTCGAGATAATAAAAACATTTACTTTGTCAACCATTTACTACACACATTAATTGAAAAAGCAGCGAAGACAGAATTGACTGAAAAGGTAGCCAAATACAGTAAACTGGTTAAATATTTAAAAAAATTAATCAAAAATAGGGGATGCCCCAACAAGTGGACGGTATACGCCCAGTAGTAGATGTGTATAAAGCGATCAGCGATAAGATAAGCCACCATATCGAATTTCAACTTGATATTGTCGTTTTCCATAGAGCTCCACTTTAGAGCTTTCTTTAAAAAGTTTCTGCCCCACTCGATGGAATACGGTTTTTTATTTATTAAAATGAATAGAAGCAAATTTGGTCGACGTGACAAATACTTTAAAGGAAAAAAAAATGAGACAGAAAGAATAGAAAACGTAAACGTAAATCGCCTAAGTTCAGTTATTCAAATTTGTGAATCATTTACAAACATTTCAAAAAGCTTGAAGGAAGTAAGCGTCCAACTATCCATATGGCAATTCCATACACAAACAAATTAAAAACAAGCAAAAAACGTTAACTTCGGAAAAACATAAACATGGGGGGTTTAAATAGGGGATGCCCCAAAGAGTGGGCGGTATACGCCCAGTAGTAGACGTGTATTAGGCGATCAGCGATAAGATTAGCCACCATATCGAATTTCAAGTTGATATTGTCGTTTTCCATAAAACTGCATAAAATTGAGCTGTTTGTTTACAAGGGACTACCTCAAACAGTGGGCGGACACGCCCATTTGTATATGTATCTGAAGCGGTTGTCCACAAAATCCACCAAATCAAATTTCAAGCTAATATTGATTTAAATGAACAATTTTTTCATAAAAAATATGGGGGCTATCCCAAAAAGAGGGTGTCATGGGTCAATCTTGATACTCTATAAAACTGCAATAAAATGAAATGTATGTGCAAAATGTCAACGGGATAGCTTAAAAATTGGTCCCCGAAAAATGCGCAACAACATATAGACAGACGGACATGGCTAGATCGATTCGTCTCGTTAAGGTGATAAAGAATATATAACTTTATGGGATCTAAGATGCCTCCTTTAATGCGTTACAAACTTTCAGACAAACTGATAATACCATTTCACACTATGTGTGAATGGTATAAAAACTTGTCTAGCTGATTTTCAAATGAAGTTGTCAACTTAAAGGCCAACAAATTTTGAAGATGATGCTTTTGCAGACAACATTGAAGGCCATAATAAAGACAATAACATAGACCAAATAGACCAAGAAATACAAAGTTACTCTATATTAATATTAAATTTATAAACTTTCAATAAACGTAAAGGTATTAAAAAAAATTGTACTTGTTTATTTACAAAAAAAATCATTTCTAGAATTGACTCAAAACGGCATAAGCAGGAATATGAATTTAATGAACTCGGCCGCACATGAATTAGAGTGAACTCATGCAGACTTCTATAAAACAACAGTTATTCTAGCTGCGCACTGTATAAGAAGCAGGTGTGCGGCACTTTGAGTAAACTTATACAGACCTCATATATACTCTCACTCAAATTCGCTTTATATTGTTTGCATGTTGTAACTGAGACACTCATATTATTAGATTTATTCACTCAAACTCATTCGAAAGTGCGGCCGAATTCACTCAATCAATTTAAGCGTAAATGCGTCAAAAACCTTTTTGATTTAATTCATGCAGAATTGCGAATTGCTTGTCTGCTGGCCATAGAACGTGGGAATGCCAGAACGATCATCGATGCCACGTTTGTCCGCAGCCTCACCACGCTCTGTTTAATTTAATGTAGTTGGCCAACAAATTTTGAAGATGATGCTTTTGCAGACAACATTGAAGGCCATAATAAAGACAATAACATAGACCAAATTGACCAAGAAATACAAAGTTACTCTATATTAATATTAGATTTCTGATGAGTTTGACTGCCTCGCATACATATAAAATTAAACTTTCAATAAACGTAAAGGTATTAAAAAAAATTGTACTTGTTTATTTACAAAAAAAACAATAATTTCTAGAATTGACTCAAAACGCCATAAGCAGGAATATGAATTTAATGAACTCGGCCGCACATGAATTACAGTGAACTCATGCAGTCTTCTATAAAACAACAGTTATTCTAGCTGCGCACTGTATAAGAAGTAGGTGTGTGGCACTTTGAGTAAACTTATACAGACCTCATATATACTCTCACTCAAAATCGCTTTATATTGTTTGCATGTTGTAACTGAGACACTCATATTATTAGATTTATTCACTCAAACTCATTCGAAAGTGCGGCCGAATTCACTCAATCAATTTACGCGTAAATGCGTCAAATGCCTTTTTGATTTATTTCATGCAGAATTGCGAATTGCTTGTCTGCTGGCCATAGAATGCCAGAACGATCATCGATGCCACGTTTGTTCGCAGCCTCACCCCGCTCTGTTTAATTTAATGTAGTTGCAGTAAATACAGAAGTAATTAAAAAACAGGACAAAGAAGCGTAACAGGCAAAATAGAGTGCATCAGCATCAAAATAAATGTCGTTGTACTCATGTTTTAATTCTGAAAAAAGTAATCTAATTGTGTTACAGTACATGACCTTGATGGCCAGCTGGGTGGGTCACATATAGTAATAAGCAAGTCAACTAACTTTTGGCGTTCTAAATTCATTGTAACGCAAGCTGTATGGTAAACTTTGCCGTTCTGTTGAAACCAAAAGATGTCGCCATCGATTTCGTCAAGTTCTGCGAACAATTGGTACGGTATCATAGCGATATGTCTGGAACGGTGTGAAACGGCAAAATTTTGATCGGCTCCAACGCTGGCTGTTACAGCAGCATTTTATTCATTACGTGCGAATTTTGCACGATTCAAACTTATCTACTATATGGTATGTAGTCCGCTCATTTGTGGCAGAACGCCGTCCGAGTTTAACGTGAATATTCCTCTGTTATATTATATATACAGTCCACTAAGTATTGAAGTAAAATAGCCATAAACCCACAAAATGTTGATATGAGCGTGCATACAATAGCCTTTGGAAGGTGATATCGCAGCGCCAAGAAAGGAACGGGCAGCTGAGGATAGTGGGCATCGACGAAGAGTCTAAAAGCCCTATCATCAGCGGTGGCTAGAAGATACGACTAAAGTTTGGACATATTAGGTGAAAGAATGGCAAGAAGAAGTTGAATAGTCATCGAGCCCGTTATTCTGCTTCCAGAAGACTAGGGATGCAAAATAGCTTCTGGAAGGTGAGGAAGTGCGACTTAGACCATATTACATCTGAATACGGTAGAAAAATCAAATCCGATAACTTGAAATGTGTGTTATGTGGGAAAGATCACTTATCTACAAAAAATTTACACATAAACAGTATCCACAAAAGTAACAATACTAATGAAAAATCAAAAAACACAACAAAAATAGCACAACTACAGACTTTACACCAAAATTCCACCAATATCTCAAATAGCAAAACCAGCGTAAATGACATGCTTAAGCTTAAAACAATGCTCAATATATTAATGGAACAAATAGGTACTATCCGAAACATCTTAATAGCCATCTTGGCCATGCAAATATGATAGATTCGTTTCGTTTAGTGGTATGGAACGCCAAGAGGCTTAATCAACATATGATCGAAGTTAGGTCATTCCTAATTGAACACAATATAGATTTAATGCTTATATCTGTGACTCACCTAACTCCGAAGAATTTAATTGAAATAAATAGTTACGATATCGACAACAATACCTATCGCTCTGATTCAGCAGGAGGAAGAACACCAATACTTATTAAAAATTATCGTCACAACTTATATGACACTTATTGCTCTGATAAAATCCAACAAGTATTGAAATATATTCTTTCGCTGGCACTATTTTAGTTGCTTCTGAATACTGCCCACCGTCAAATACTATAAAATTTAATGGTATGGAAAGAGATTCAAAAAGTCTATGTACTTGCACAAAAGCAAATGTCTTGCAGGAAGCGACTACAATGAACAACGCATGGCTTGGAGTTCGCGACTTACCACAAGATCTGAAGACACTTCCCACTACTATAATGAACTCTGGCGAGGACATAGAAGAAGCTGTCGAAGCATTAACACGCAGCATTCATGATGCAGCAAACATCTGCACTGTGTCTCGCCACACTAGCTCAGTGAATTCACAAAGACCCCAAAGAGACAGATACATGCACTCGGAAGAAGTCACGGAACAGCTGAGAATTAACCGTACAGGCAAAGATCTGAAGACACTGCGCCACCTGACTATTAACGATCCTCTAATCGCGAGAGTACAAATGTGGAGTTTGAATAATTTTTATTATTGATTATATAAGGGTAATACAATAATAAAACACAGAAGAATGAAAGAGACCGTACTTGCATGAATGCAACAGAACATGCTGGGAAAGTTTACTCGTTTACAGTGTAGTTATCATTCTTGAACAGAAAAATCGTGAAATACACAAGTCATTTTTCAATTAAGCATGGTATATATGCAATCATTAGCAACGTACGGCCTATCCGACTGATGAAGGGTTTAGCAAACCCTTCAACACGTGTATCGGAACCCAATAATTTTTTCTGTGTTAACAAAATGTTGCTCATTATTCTCTCTTTCGCATTGAGGAAATATATATTTATAAAACTTATTTCCCAATGTAAAACGACCTCGAGCCAGCTAAAATTCATATATTCACACATTTATAAAGTCACCAATAACAATTACTTTACTTATTATCTCTAAATAGATTGTAAATAAAATAAAAGAAAAAAAAATTTTAATATGACGTAATCAATTTTTTTTTCAGCGATTTTCGTTTTTTGTTTTGTCCAAAAATTCAAAACATTTCATATATTTTGACCCATACTACAAATTCATTTGAAAAAAAAAAATGTTAGAAGCTATATTTTTTTACCTTTATTATGAGGTTTTAGCGACCTAATGGGACATTTCACACCCGAGATATGACCCAACATGTGAAACTATCCCCGAAAAATAATTATAAAATTTTTGTGTTGTGATTTTCGAGTTTTGTGAGCCATAAGAAAAAATTTTCGCAGTAATTGTACATACAAATTTTAATTTTTTTGTAAGCAAGTGTTATCAGAAATTATATTGATTACACTGTTCTTTCAGAATTTCCATGTCAATTTACGAAATTATAAAGAATAATATATTTGATTGGAAATCAAATATATAAATCGTGCACGTCGGAAAGATCATATGTATTAAAACCACACACCATCAAGTGGTATAATGCGGATGGGTCCCTGACAGAAGACGGTACAGGCCTAAATGTTTGACTTAAAGCAAATTGTTTATTGGAAGAACTCGGTAAACACAGCCGAGTTAAGTGCTTTCAACGCCGCCCGGCTGTGTACATCTAATTATTGCACACATTTCTGCTATTGCGTCCTAGGGCCTACAACATTTAGGCCTGTACCGTCTTCTGTCAGGGATCCATCCGTATTATACCACTTGATGGTGTGTGGTTTTAATACATATGATCTTTCCGACGTGCACGATTTCTTGGTGAAGATCTGATCAAATATATTCCCCTTTATCATTTCGTAAATTGACATGGACTTTAGAGGTGCATCTTTTCGTCCAGATATGGAGACGTTTCTGACAGATCTGCGATGTAACTTTGCTCTCTTCGACAGGCAGTCTTAGGAAGATTTCTTTGGTTTTCTTATCGATTTCTAGATGAAGTAGTTCAAATCTATAATTTGTCACAAAGCTACCATTGGACACATGCGCATTGGACCTGTAGTTGACACACACGCTAGGCACGCAAGGCATTGAGCGTTTTAGTGGCCGTCACTTGGTTCGCCCTCTATCCCTACGGGACTATGCTATATAGTGACATTGGTTTCACTACCAAATTATATAACCAGATCACGTTTTTCAGGTTTCACCCCCATTATTTCCCGGCCAGCTTCCTGCACAGAAGTATTGCCTTCGCATTTCCGTACTGTTTCTTCCATGTGTATTTTCCTGAACCTTGTATTAATATAATTTCTGATAACACTTGTTTACAAAAAAATAAAAATTTGTATGTACAATTACTGCCACAATTTTTTCTTATGGCTCACGAAACTCGAAAATCACAATACAAAAATTTTATAATTATTTTTCGGGGATAGTTTCACATGTTGGGTCATATCTCGGCTGTGAAATGTCCCATTAGGTCGCTAAAACTTCATAATAAAGGTAACAAAATATCGCTTCTAACATTTTTTTTTTCAAATGATTTTGTAGTATGGGTCAAAATATGTGAAATGTTTTGAATTTTTGGCCAAAACAAAAAACAAGAAATTCTAGAAAATATTCCCTCATTGTGGGTGTCCCTAGAACAAAGGTCGGTTTGTATCCTTTGTTAACAAAGGTTAAACTATTGTCTAGGCGGAATTCTAGAAAATATCCCCTCATTGTGGGTGTCCCTAGAACAAAGGTCGGTTTGTTAACAAAGGTTAAACTAAAAAAATATCCCCTCATTGTGGGTGTCTGTGCTTATCAAAGGCTCACCGCTCGCTTCCTTCTGCCTTTATGTTCTAATTCGGAGAGAAGCGGCACGCAGTCCTGAATTAGAAATTCTGAAAGAACAGTGTAATTAATATAATTTCTGATAACACTTGCTTACAAAAAAAATAAAAATTTATATGTACAATTACTGCCATAATTTTTTCTTATGGCTCACAAAACTCGAAAATCACAATACAAAAATTTTATAACTATTTTTCGGGGATAGTTTTACATGTTGGGTCATATCTCGGGTGTGAAATGTCCCATTAGGTCGCTAAAACTTCATAATAAAGGTAACAAAATATCGCTTCTAACATTTTTTTTCAAATGATTTTGTAGTATGGGTCAAAATATATGAAATGTTTTGAATTTTTGGCCAAAACAAAAAACGAAAATCGCTGCAAAAAAAAAAAAAAAATTAATTGAGTCATATTATAATTTTTTTTTCTTTTATTTTATTTACAATCTATCTAGAGATAATAAGTAAAGTAATTGCTATTGGTGACTTTATAAATGTGTGAATATACGAAATTTAGCTGGCTAGTTTTAAAAATATATATTTCCTCAATGCGAAAGAGAGAATAATGAGCAACATTTTGTTGACACAGAAAAAATTATTGGGTTCCGATACACGTGTTGAAGGGTTTGCTAAATCCTTCATCAGTCGGATAGGCCGTACGTTGCTAATGATTGCATATATACCATGCTTAATTGAAAAATGACTTGTGTATTTCACGATTTTTCTGTTCAAGAATGATAACTACACTGTAAACGAGTAAACTTTCCCAGCATGTTCTGTTGCATTCATGCAAGTACGGTCTCTTTCATTCTTCTGTGTTTTATTATTGTATTACCCCCTTATATAATCAATAATAAAAATTATTCAAACTCCACATTTGTACTCTCGCGATTAGCGGATCGTTAATAGTCAGGTGGCGCAGTGTCTTCAGATCTTTGCCTGTACGGTTAATTCTCAGCTGTTCCGTGACTTCTTCCGAGTGCATGTATCTGTCTCTTTGGGGTCTTTGTGAATTCACTGAGCTAGTGTGGCGAGACACAGTGCAGAGGTTTGCTGCATCAGTGTAGCCGCCAGAGTTCAGTGTAGCCGTGAGATTCAGCGTCTCCTCAGTTAGAGTTTTTCCTCAGCAGCTAAGTCGTTCGTTTCTTGATTATTATGGGTAAGTTAATTTGAAGCAGCACAGCGCAGTGATCAGATAGCAGGTCAAAATCGTTCTCTATATGGGTTAGATTTCAGCTTGTTAGGCTTCGTTGGTCAGTAAATAGGATTTCCAGACGAAATTGTGGTGAGATGCATCGAGTGAATGCAGGACAATAGCGCGTTACCTTTAGGATTGCATAGCCTAGAACTCCACCATGTGTTTTTTGAATTAAAGTCACCTCGAATTATAATCCCGCGGCCCAGTTGTGTGAATATTTGGGTGAAAATCTGTGACGTTACATGGTGCTGCTAGTACCAGACTTCCAATTGAAGTGTCGATCGACATTTTAGTCAATAGCAACGATTCAAAGACTGCTTATCACAGGTAGGAGACTAGTTGGTCTATGAGAGGTGCATTTCTATTTATGTGTTTAAATACTTTAGAGAGGTACATGACAAATGCCTTGGCTTTTTCCGTTCTCTTATCAAAATAGGCGAATGATCTGAGAACAAATCAAGCATTCAATGCAACCTTATTTGATTTCTGGCGAGTCCTTTAGTAGTACAAAAGTCTATAAAGTCTGGTGTTTTTAGTACATCTGAAGAGTAATAAGTTGGTTCAGCCGTGGAAGCGAAGTCCATATTGGTACACTGCTGAGCTTTATAGAGCTCTCCTCCTCTAGCTGTGGTAAGTCGCGAACTCCAAGCCTTGCGTTTTGCATTGTAGTCGGTTCCTACAAGACATTTGCTTTTGTGCAAGTACATAGACTTTTGAATCTAAACTCGTTAAACGCAGCCGAGTATTTCTGCTGTGTGTACCGGCTCACAACAATATTCTAAAAAATGAGCAGACATATAAGCTTACCAAAGGAGCAGCATCGCTAATGATAGTTCCTTATTCCTTTTGTCGTATTGGGCAACACACTATATCGGAAGTAATCCGCAAAGAGATGAATATAGGGAGAGAACAATACTGCGATATGAGCAAAGTTATTGCTAGGGGGTGACATAGTCGTTCTGCATGTCCAGTCGACATTTCTTGAATTACTCAAATTATTATTATACGGGACAAACGATCTTACCGAAGCGAAAGTTTGAAACAGAATTTAATATTTTCTCTTTGTTGGATATCGACCGATGGCAAAAAAACACTATCAGTTTAAGCATGCTTCGAGTAGACCATATGTCAAGAAGTTTTTGGCTTGAATCATGCCCCTTTCCAAAGCTAACTAAGTTACATTTAGGTGGCAGACCCAAAAAATGGCCAATTTCAAAAGTTGCGTTATAGGTAGCTTGTTAACGCCAGATACGTTAACTAAATCTTAAAATAATTGTATACACATCTCTATATGTATTGAATTATCTGAAATCTGTCAAATAGTTAACTGTTCCTCAACTTTGTCAACCTTTCCTCCTTTTTCCACTTCTACTTTTCGTTCTTCTTGCTGTAACTACCACCTTTTGCACACGCACTGTTCCAATAAATATTATACATACATATACATATTTGGTAAGCGAAAAATATCTGCGCTTTATTGAGCCAACTCGTGCTCTTTTCTCTATTCGCAGATAGTAGCTCAACAGCATTAAGTAGTGCTCTGCTTTTATAAACAAGCACTTTACAGGTACTTTGCACCGCTGCCCATAGCTCTTCAGTAGTTCGGCAGCATCTTTACTTATATTGGAAATATTCAAGTACTCTGTCTCGCTGCCCATAACGCCCAGTAGTTCGGCAGCACCCAATTCTTACATTGGAATACACGGCTCTTATCTACAAGATGTTGGTTTTGTTTAAATACTACGCGCAGCACATTGGGTGCTGCCGAACTACTAGGATTTTATTATTATTATTATTTAAGACATATGAAACTGCGACCTAAAAGGTCTATTGTTAGTCCTACTGATTTAGATGACCTGCCCTAAGCCTATATGTTGAATGAATCTTAGTACTTTAATAGGATCCAGACTCCTTTGCTCCTTTGTAATAAAGTGATTACCTAGCATTTGCAGTCTGCTTCTAGCTACAACTTCACATTCAGCAAGAATGTGAAGAGCGGTCTCCTCTTCATGGTCACAGAATCTGCATTCGGGTGAGTTATGAATAGCAAAAACACATAAATGTTTCTTTAGGTCCTATCAATAGCGGTGCCGCTCCTTTTCTAGCGAGCTTGTCCGCTTGTTCATTACCAGGAATATTGTTATGACCGGGCACCTACAGCAGAGATACTCTGTTGTGTTCGCCTAGTTTTTCTAATAAACATTTGCTTTGAGCACCAGCTTTGTCTTAACTACGTTGTAGTTAAGTGCTTTCAACGCTGCCTGGCTATCTGGGAGAATAGTGACATCACAATTGTGATAACCTCTATATGGGTTAAATTGTGCACATCTAATTATGGCGCACATCTATACTTGGAAGATACTAGTGTGCTTTCCCAGCGACTCCCAGTAGTGAGTCCTAGGGCCTACTACTCCTAGGCCTACACCCTCTTCTGACAATGATCCATCCGTATTTAATACGTATGCATTCTCAGACGTCCACGATTTTTTGTCGGACTATTTAATGATAAAATTCCGATCAAATATGTTCCTCTGTGTCATTTCGTCTCTAGGCATGGACATTAGTGTTGCACCCTTCGTCCATGTATAGAGGAGTTTCTGACAGATCTCCGAGGTAACCTTATTCTCCCCGACTGATTGTCTTAAAAGTGTTTCTTTTATTCTGTGTTCAATTTCTAGATGGAGTGGTGACAAATCCAAAATAGCTTCCAACGCTACTTTTGGGTATGTGCGCATTGCCCCTGTGATGCAGACACACGCTAGTCTTTGAAGGGAGTTGAGAGCCCTAGAGGCTGTCACCTGGCTTGCTCTTTCTCCCCACACGACTATGCCATATAGTAGCATTGGCTTCAGCTTTTGCTTCCTAGTGAATGGTAAAATGGTTGTTTTGGCAGGGTTAATGTTAAGTCCTACCATAACGCACCAATCTTGTGTGATTTTGAGTCCTCTGTTGATTACTTCACAGGGTGACTCTTCAAATTGCCCACTTGCTATTATGACGATATCATCTGCAGACCCTTGGCATCTTATCCCATTTTCGGTTAGTCTGCATATAAGGCTGTCTACGACTAGGCTCCATAGAAGGGGAGACAGTACTCCCCCCTGTGGGCAACCCTTTACTGTTTGTACCCTAATGCTGGTACCATTCACTCCAGTCTCAGCTGTTCATATTCTCAATAATGAGTGTATCCAATTCACTATGGTTGGGTCTACTCCCCTATCTACTACTGCGTTACATATTGTTGCTTGTATTGTCACACGCTCCCTCAATGTCCAGAAAGGCACATTAGGTGATCTCCTTCCTTTCAAGGGATGCCTTTACTGCTCCCGTCAGGTTCAACAGTACGATGTCAGTCGACTTTCCCGCCATATATGCATGTTGGTCTCGGCTTAACGGTCTCCGATGCATTACTGTTCCACGAATGTGCTTGTCTATCACTTTCTCCATTGTTTTTTAACAAAAACGAAGTTAAGCTGGTAGGTCTGAATGCTTTGGGTAGGGTTGCCTGTTTCCCTTAGGGATAAAGGCAACCCTGGCCCTTTTCCAATGGGCCTTACCAGGCTACTTTTCATGATCTTCTACAGTTTTGGGAGTAATTCTGTTACCCCGTTCTGTAGTAGTGCTGGAAATATTCTATCTACTCCCGGTGATTTGAAGGCTTTAAAGGTAGATATAGCCCACCTTAGTTTTTTCGCACTTATCACAGACTTGGCAAATAGTATATTCGCCCTATTAGTTCTTACATGCGACTCCTCTTGTAGGAGTATACCTCATGAACCACCTGGGATATGGGTATCCAGGAGTAGCTGAATTCTTTGTTCTTCACTTTCCGTATAGGAGTTATCCGGTCGACGGAATGAATATTCGCGTCAGCCTTTGTCTTAGTCATTGCCCGAAATATTCGGGCTGCAGACGCAGTATTGACGATCCCTTCGCAGGAAGCTCTATAGATTCTGCGCTTGGCTCTCCTTATTTCTTTATTATAGCTTGTGAGCTCTATGGTATACACCTCCCATACGTTCGTCTTTCTGGCTACGTTGTACAGCCCAAAGTCTTTGTAAGCGATCGTTCCACCATGGAGCGTTACGTTCACGCCTCTCTTGGGCCATAGGGTATGCGCGCTCAAATGGCTGAATGATTCCTACATTCAAGTTGTTTACTGCCTGTTCTAGCTCCAGGGAGTGACTAAGCCTCCTTGTCTACCTATGGCATCCGCTAATTGTGATGCATACTTCCCCCATTCAATTTTCCTGTGGTTTCTTTTCATTTCTCGGGTCGCTCCGTCCCCTATAATCTCGAATCTAATTATTCTATGGTCAGACATTGATGGTTCCTGTGACACATGCCAGTTCCTTATATCATTTTCCATAGACATGCTACAGAGTGTTATATCTTATACCTCCTGCCTTTTCTTGGTAACAAAACTTGGTGTGCATCCTTTGTTAGTAACGGTATATTGCCTACAACGAATTCTAGCAGACACTTATCCCTATTGTTGGTGTCCGTTTCCCCAAGCCTCATTGTGTGCATTTGCATCGCAGCCTACCAGGATAGGTATTCCACGTCTGTTGCAGAATTGCACGAGGCATTCTATTTCCTCCGGAGATGATGTGTTCTCTCCTGAGCAGTATGCTGAAGTAATGACAGCTTGCTTCCTTCTGTCCTTATATTTCAACTCAGTGAGCAGTGGTACGCAGTCCCGATTTAAAAATTCTGAAAGTACAGTGTAATTGATATCATTTCTGATAATTATGCAAGCTCTAGGGGTACTGTTTCTAGTATCCCAGATTACTTTCGTGCTCCTGGTATACAGGCCTGGTTTACTGGCCCCAGTTGTTGGTTGGTGAATGTCCTCCCTATGATAGCCGACGCCGCCTTATCGGGATGGCCATTCACCTGGGCTACGCTGATTCTTTCCGGACTATATTTCCGGCTCATGCGCAGAATCCTCTGCTCCCGCTAGCTCCTCTTCGGTGAGCGTCCTATGCTCACCTTCCAGGAGCTGTTCTGCCTCCCTGAATTCCTGGGAGGAAAGAAGGGGCTCAACTTTTATGTCCGAGCCTTCAGACATAGGCACCTCGTGCTTATTTTTGCCGACAGTTGCCCCTGCCGCTTCCACTTCCGAAACTTCCACTGTTTCGGTTTCCGTCGCAGGCTTCCGTTTAATGTGGACTGGAATCAGTCCAAACCTAAATCGGATTTTGGAACCTCCGCTGATGATAGCGGACTTCGACTCCTCGCCGATGCCCACTATCATCAGCTGTCCGGTACCTTCCTGCCTCAGCGAGATCACCTTCCAGAGATGAGTGTTTATACCTTCGTTTTGTGCTTCTAGAATGTCTAGAAGCCATTCCACCGTTTTCCCCTGACTTCTGGGGAGGAAAAGGTGGATGACTTCCTATGGCGGAATGTCGTCACCCATGACGGCTTTCAGTGGAGTTCCATCCCAGCCCCCCAATAATGGAGCGTGCAGCTGCAGCCACTCCACGGTGTGCTCATCCGCACAAACCACCAAGAGCCTTTCAGCATTGTGACGCCGCTGTATACCTGATCTTGCATGTCCAGGTCTTATTGAAATAGCAGCCGGCGCACGGATACTTTCTCGTATCGTTATTAGTCGACCCTCGTCCAACCGCTGCTCTTCCAACCAGTCTTGCGGTAATTTAATGTTTATGTTTTTCTGTTTTTCAGAAATTTGCCATATTCCGAAGAATACGATACCGGGGATCACCACGTGGAGGCCCTCTCATTAGAGAAGGGGTGCTGTCTTATGATAAGAGGCAAAACCTATGAGTGGACTGGAAGAGTATGCGATATGGGACAGTCAAACAGCAGAGTTGCACATCGCACCACTCCCATGAGCCCCTACTGGGAGTTATGGGCAGCGAGACAGAGTACTTGCATATTTCCAATATAAGTAAAGATGCTGCACTGTAAAGTGTTTGTTTATAAAAGCAGAGCACTACTTAATGCTGTTGAGCTACTATCTGCGAATAGAGAAAAGAGCACGAGTTGGCTCAATAAAACGCAGATATTTTTCGCTTACCAAACATGTATATGTATGTATAATATTTATTGGAACAGTACGTGTGCACAAGGTGGTACTTACAGCAAGAAGTTTGAAAAGTAGAAGTGGGAAAAGACCTTGATGTGGTGCAGCTTTCTTGCAGATACGTTCGTCACCCAAAGATTCGATAGTGTTGTTATTGTTGCTAGTACTAGATATGATGTTGGCTGTGTAATACTGCAAACGATGTATTCTGTGGTTGCTGTAGTTGGTGAGCTGCTACTTTCCGAAATGCAAAGAATTGATTGATTGATGGGATGTGAACTAAGCTGTAAGCACAATGGGTTAGTATTGACATACGAATATATATATTTATTTATTTTTTAAATAAATACTGCTTGAGCACAGAGAGTGCTCATAAAATGTGGCCATTTGAGATGCGGCATGCAAATTCAAACCATTTCAAAAATATCCTGAGCACCGAATAAAGCTTGAGTCACTCTTCAGTCCAACGTCGAGAACCAGTATGTACATCGCTTCTAATCTGGAAAAATAAAAACTCACACAGCCAGCATTATGGTGATTTATATTCGTTAGCAAAGAGTATCGCCAATTGTTGAGAGACAGTTAAAGTCTGTTGACGGTTTTGTCTGAGTAACAAACCAATGAGTAAGTCCAAGTCGTAGTAGTCATATACTTGTTTGCCGTCTTATAAGGGACAGAGGCCTCTTAGTATCGTTGAAAACTCTAGCCAGAGAAGGCTGAATCTTTGTAAAATATAAACCAAAACATAGACACATACATATGTATGTATGTTTGATAAATGCACTTAACGAGCGAAGTGCTACGTAGTGAGATGTAAATGCAAAGTGCAAGAAAACAAATTAACCAAAGTTAAAAAGTTTAGATCTGCGTATTGTATGTAGTCAAATAAACGTGGGTTACATCAACTGGAGAAAAAGCCGTTGCGCATATATGTAATAAACGCAACGGCAACTTTGAAGCATAACGACGCGCATTTCGTTTTCCTTCTTTTTCGTTCGCAGCGTAAATTTTTTTTTTTTTTTTATTATTAATTTACAATCTATGAATAAGACAATAAGTAAATTAGTTGAAAGTTCATAATATAACAGAAATAGCTGTACTCCAGTGAGAACAGCTATTATATTCAAAATTCTATAATTAAGAGTTTATTTACAATATATACAAAATTTAATCTCTAAAAGGTAAATCTAACACATGATTTCTTTTAAGTCTTCGAGTTGTATCGCTATTATCTAGTAGGCCTATTGCCAAAACATTTAAATGATCATGTAGTCTCTCAACATACCTCGTGCTTATTCTACGTATTTCATCTTTAATGTATGGAATATTTAAATCTTTGTGAATTTGGTCATTAGCCACAAACCAGGGGGCGTCAACAATAAGTCTAAGCGTTTTGGACTGATATCGTTGAAGAATTTCTATATTTGATTGGCTTGCAGTTCCCCATAATTGGATAGCATATGTCCGCACAGGCTTTAAAATAGCCTTGTAAAGCCGAACTTTGTTCTCTAAACTAAGCTGCGATTTTCTCCCAAGCAGCCAATACATTTTTTACATGTTAGTTTGTTTGTCTTGCCTTTAATATGACTTTTCCAAGTTACTCTCCGATTTATATCGAGTCCAAGATAATTTGCGGAGTCACTATGAGCAAATGTGACATGTTTCGACTTAAGCCATCGCTCTATTTCAACTATTTCATTTTGAATATCTTGAGATACTTCTGCCGCAGTGTCTTTAGATGCAATTATAGCTGTATCATCAGCATAAGTGGCTACTTGAACATCACTGACAACAGGAAGATCGGCAGTGAATATTGTGTAAAGGACAGGTCCCAGAACACTGCCCTGTGGAACACCAGCATGGATACTATATAGTTTCGATGTTTTTCCTTCCATTTGAACATAAAAGTGTCGATTGCTTAGATACGATTTCAATAAGAGGAAAAATGGAGCAGGAGGCAGTTTTTTAATTTTATATAACATGCCTGGATGCCACACTCGGTCAAATGCTTGTTGTATATCAAGAAATACTGCCGCAGAATACAGTTTCTTCTCGAATCCACTTGTAATTATATCCACTATACGATGACATTGCTCTGGAGTCCCATGACCTCTCCTAAACCCAAACTGATGTTCCGGTATTATATTGTATTCATCCAAAATTGGTAACAATCTACTCATAAGTATTCTTTCGAATACTTTGGAGAATGTCACCAGCAAGCTAATAGGACGGTAGGACGAGAGAATATTTTCAGGCTTGTTTGGTTTTGGAATCATTATCACCTCCGCACATTTCCATTGTGTAGGAAAGTGATCCAGCCTCAAAATCGCATTGTAAATTAGTGCTAAAAATTTAATACACTTTTGAGAGAGCATTTTCGTAACTCTTCCGTCTATTTTATCATAGCCTGGTGACCTTTTTTGATTCAGTTTTGCGAATTCTTCTTTGATTTCAGACACAGTAATTCTACGAATTGGCATGCACATTTGACAAGGTACATCCAGAAACTCTATTATTTCAGTATCTTCAGGCGCAAGATTTGAATTTGGTTGAAATGTTGAGTGTAATTGTTGTGCAAATGCCTCAACCTTAGCTTTGGCGGTTTTACACCATTATGATTACGTATAGCAACATTTCGTTTTGCAGGTCGTTTTAAATATTTGGTAGCTCTCCAAAGGCTGTATTCATAGTCTTTCGTGTTAGGATCCAGACTTTTGAAAAACTCTGCAGTTGCTTCATTTCTTACTTCGTGCAAGCGTTTTTTAAGTTGGAATGATGCTGTATTGTACCTAGTTTTATCTGCTGGTCATCTACTGGTTTGCCAATTTTTCCGAAGCTTTCGCTTATTATTTATAAGGTTCCTAAGCTCAGCTGATATAAAAACAGTATTCGCTATAGAACTTTTGGCTGGTGCAGTACACAACAGACCTGCTTCATGTATAATGTTTGTAAATGATTCCACAGCCGTATCCACTTCTAAACCAGTTTTGAGAGATATATTAGTATTTAGTTTCGCATCTATCCAATCTTGAAATGCTAAAATATCTGTCCTAGATGTGACAATTTTATATTTATTTGATAGTGCTGGAAGAGCAGTGCCATATGTAATTATAATTGGCGAATGGTCTGAACTTAGGTCTAGTGTCCGAAATTTCCAGATGATGCCGTGGTATTCCAAAATAAACTGCAAAATCCAAAAGATCCGGTATTTTGCGGGGGTCTGATGGCCAATACGTTGGTTTTCCCGTAGACAGTGTTGAAAAATTATTGGTATTTATGCATTTATATAGCTCCTTTCCTTTGGGATTTGCTAACCTTGATCCCCACCAAGGGTGTTTGGCATTATAATCTCCACCAACAATAAATTTACAACCAAGTTTTTTGAAAAAGTTACAGTAATCTTGTTCTTTAAAACAAAATCGTGGTGGAAAATACACTGCACAAACTGTAATATCAAATGACATGCATTCAACATTAATGCAAGCAGCCTGTATAGCATTTTCTTTAACTATTTCCATGATATTATATTTAAGCCCTCTTTTAATTAATATTGCAGAGCCGCCATGAGCTCTATTATCAGGATGATTTGCAACTATTAGATCATATCCATGAATTTTAAAGTGTGTCCTGTTGGTAAAATGAGTTTCTGATACCAAGAGGATATCAATGTAATTAGATTTAAGGAAAAGTTTTACTTCTTCTGTGTGGTTGGAAAGCCCATTTGCATTCCATATAGCAATTTGAAGATCTACTTGCATATTTTTGATATTAACAGAGATATCATGTTGAGGAGGTTGTTTGTTAATTCAAACTGTTTGGCTAATAAACCTTCGATTCTTTGGAAAGGGTCTTCGTCATTTGAACTTCTGTTTTCTCGTAGTACTTGCGCATAAGATGGGCGGTTTCCGCTAGTATTAAACTCATTTGGTCTGTGCGAAGATGAAAAGCTATGCTCCTGAGGTGGTTTGCTTGAATGCTGACGAGAAGAATGGCTATTAGGCTTCTGCTTTGCAACTAATTCTTGATAAATTTTGCATCCCTTGTAGCTGGCAGCGTGATCTTGTAAGCAGTTAACACATTTGGCAGGCAAATCCTTGTCTTTCTGACACTCTGAAGTAGGATGGCACATTGAACACTTAACGCATCTAAATGTTTTTGTACAATACGTCTTGGTATGTCCAAACTCTTGGCATCGAAAGCATTGTACAATGTCAGTTACTTTCCTGGGAGGCTCTACTTTAATTACTGCATTGCTTAGGTATTTCAGGTCATAAATTTCTGCATTGTTGTTGTTCGGTTCCAGATCAATAAAGAATATGTTCAATGGATGCTTGGTAATACTACTCCTAACATTGCTTATATTCCTTACGCAATGACCTAACTCTTCAATTTCATTTTTAATTGAGTCAATTGGTGTAGAAAAATGTAGATTTTTAACTACAACTCTAAAAGAACGCTCTTGTTTTAACTGGTAAGTGTGAAACAAAACCTTATCTCTCTTAAGTGTTGGTATAAACTTTCTATAACTATCCACAAATTTAACCATAACGCGTATTTGACCGTTTCGTTGGGACTTATAGGTAAAATCTTCTTTCGAAAGAGTTTTGGTAATATAATTTATCATACCATTTATGTCATTAACATTAGCCAGTATTATTGGCGGAGGCTTCGGAGTAGTATTTCGCTCAGTTGATTCCTCTTTGTTTTTTCCTATTTTCGCTTCAGCATTTCCAGTTTCCTCTTTATCCTCCTCAGTCCCACACTGCTATCAAGAATCTCGAGTTCATCAAAACGGTTTGTGCTTTTAGATGTACTATGTGTTGGGTCTAACAGCAGTTTTTTCTTCGAAACGTTTGGCGAGCTGCAGATTGACCGTTTGTTTGATTTTGTTGTCTCAATTCGTTGCCAATCCATAGTTGCTTCAATCCCGCCTCCGCTACTCATGATGCTATTTTTAGCACAGATGCAGCAGGTGCAGGCGAACTGATAACGGAATTTTTTTTTATTTATGTTGTTTTTTTTTTTTTTTGCAAAATAAATAGTAATTTGTCGTTTGATCGCAATGCAATACAACTTTGCACTTTGACAGTCCGATTGTAACTTCGCAGCGTAAATGTCGCTAGCACCTTAGTTTAAAATAATTTCTTTCTATTACTTTTTTTTTTTTGTTGCAATTCTTTTATTAATTTTTGGTAATTTCGATGTAAGGTCTGTTTTGAAATTTACTTGTTTATATTAAATGTATTAAAATCATTCAGTAACTTTTTTATTAATTGTATGACAATTGTAATTGTATGACAATGCTTTAAATTCAATTTAAATGCTTAATTTTCTTAGTAGCGAAATCCCGTAATATGTATGTAGAAGATTTTTATTAAGTAGTATAAGTCCACAGCTTCTTCAGCAGCGACTACGATGGGCCCAACGAACGAGCATCGGTAGATATATATGCGGGTGAGTAACAATATGAATTATTAATTGAATTTAAAGTAATGAGTCATACAACATATATAAATGAATTTGATATTGATTTGAATTTGAGTTCATCGAATACTGAATAGTTTTTTAATTAATTTAAATGAATTTCTCTAATATGAATTTGTAATAAATTATCTTCTGTCATAAGTACATAATGCCTAAAGTATATCGTGTATAAAATAATCTTATAGTTATTTTAGGGGCATTTTACGAACTATCTCCAACGAAATGCCATGGTAGGGAGGGTACAGAGGAGAACAAGACCAGCACATCTTTTGGTACCTGAATCAATACAGCTTTACTAATTTCTGCATCACCATACCATGTCGGTTGAATAAGATTCTTTAGTTTTTATTTTGTTTGAGTATTGTTTTTTTCTAGAATAATCAGTTTCCGTGCACTTCCCTTATTGTGTTAGTGGGCTAAGGGAATATATCCACAGAGCGCAGCATAGTGCACAAAACCCAAATCCATTATCCCCAAACGAAAAAGAATAGCCGGTACACTACAACTACTATGTAGTAGGCCTGCGGGGCCAAAAGTGAATGTAATTAGCTTTTTATTCGATCACTTTAATTCAACCTTTGAAGGCGTAGTACTTATTATGTTGATACGTTTTGTTTGTTTTATTTTTGTTTGTTTGCAAGAGGGTGCAAAGATCAACTTTAATAAGCGCAATATTGAAAACACTCAGCGGGAGGACGGATCTTAACAAAATAAGCATTATGTGAATGCACTCGGCGGGAGGAGTGCGGAGTGTGTAAATTAAATGCATGCATTTAACAACAAAAGAACCGAACGATTTGTTGGTAGACTTGCGAGATCGAGCGAAAACAAAGCAAAAAAAAACATATGTATGAAAAAATAGAGACTAGCATAGTTGACTTGCATATACAACAACAAATACAATCTACCTTGCATGAGCAGCACCCCAACAACAAAAATAAAAACATAATTGGAGCATCAATTATGTTTTTATTTTTGTTGTTGGGGTGCTGCTCACGCAAGGTAGATTGTCTTTGTTGTTGTATATGCAAGTCAACTATGCTATTTTGAATGTTAGCAAATGTATTAGACCTATTTAATTTTGCGTTTTTATTTTAGTGGACTGTTAGGGGAAGTATTTTAGTGGAAGTAAGTGCTGTCGAACTACTGAGGAGTTATGGACAGCGAGAGACAGAGTACTTGCATATTTCCAATATAAGTAGAGGGTGCGGCCGAGCTACTGATGAGTTATAGGCAGCGGTGCAGAGTACCTGTAAAGTGCCTGGTTATAAAAGCAGAGCACTGCTCACCGAGCGGGGTGATCGGCGACCACGAGACTGCGTCACTGCGGGAGGGGAGCGAATAATTTTCGCTTCGAAATATTTTAAATTTGTATGTCCGTTTCTATGTATTCGTTTAGTATCTAATATATAAAATTCTCACCTCACAGTATTTGTAACCAAACTCCACCGAAACGGCTTGACCGATTTTTATGAAATTTTTTGTGTATATTCGGTAGGTATGAGAATACGTCGTAAATTATTCCCCCCCCCTACCCCCCATTTTTTAATCACGATTTTAGTATTTTTGTATGAACAATTTTATAACTCGAGAATGGCTGAACCGATTTTAATGATCTTTGATTTGTTGAATTCGTCACCGCCCCAAATAGCAGAACAAATAATAAAATATGGAAAAAATTCAATTATATTAAAATTAATAATAAAATAATAAAAAATTAATAATAAAATGAATATACGAGTTAATGGGGTCGTGGCCGGCATGGGAAAGGGGGTAGGCAGAAGTTGGAGTGAAAGGAAAATGAAGGGGGTGGGCAAGAATTGGTATGGGACGTGGTGGTAGGGGAAGATGTGGTTGGGAAAGGGGCAGGGGAAGTGAGGTAGGAAAAAGGGCTGCAACATGCCGGGTTCCTTTTAAAAAGGAAGAGTTATGGTGGGAAGGGTGTTGTTGGAGGAGGGGTAGAAGAGGGTCCGGGTAATTTGAATGGTAGGTAGGGGAAGGGTGGTAATTTTAGTGGGGTAGAAGATTGGGAGGTAGGGTAAGGGATCATAGGGAAGGAGAAGTTAAGGTAGGAGAGGCAGGAGGAATGGTAGCATCATTGTACACATTTTAATGATATCGAAGGGGCAGGGAAAAGGGCTGGTAGTGTAACGAGAGGATGGATAAGGGGACAGAGGAAAGGGGTGGTTGGTGAAGGGATGGAAGGGTCAGGAGAAAAGGGGTAAGATAATTGGAGGTAGAGGAAAGGGGCATAAATATTTGGAACTGGGATTTGTTAATTCTCACTGCATATGCCAAACGGATAGGAAATTGCAAGCGTTTAAATGCAATTCGATTTGGAATCATCGGTATTCTTGGCAATAACACGTGCTCTCACTCAAACTTGCCTTTGATTGTGGTCGATTCAATATTGTTGCCCATTCATTTCTTTACCACCAACCTGGTTCCATTACATAATTTTGTTGAATTTAGATTTCGTAATAATATAATTGGTGATCAAATTTTTAAAGTTAAATTATGTGGCGGAAGATCTGGTAAATCCAGTGAATTTAAAAATTCAGTTCACGTCTTCACATTTATCACAGTATCTATTGACTTGAATGAAAATTACTGAGATTCTAACATATTTTGAATGTAGATGTATATAGTGTCCACATCGATATTTTTTGCTGCTAAAATTGAACGTTCACTCAGCCATTGATGGTTGTTGATATTACGTCGAATGTCAGGAAACACATTATGAATTAATGAATGTCGGGATTCACAATGATACAAAAATCATCGGGTAATTTTATTGCATGGCTGATTGGAATTTTATTCAGTTTTCCTTCTCCAATAACGAGCAATTGTTATGCAAATCTTTCAGCCGATTGATCTTGTTGCAGCTGTACACGCATGTTGGATTTCAAATTTAATTACGAACACTTCTCCACAGATGAAGATTTGAAACAGGCATTTCTTTCGTCTGCATAGATCGATCTTGGAATGAGTGGAGGTGTTTGACGAAAATCTGCTGACAACAAAATTAAACTACCGCCGAAAAGTCTGTCGTTTCTTTTTAAATATTTTAACGTTCGATTTAAAACTTCCAATGCATATTTGTGTGCAATTGTATACTCATCCCAGATTATAATTCGGCAATTTTTAAGAACATTTGCCATACCTGAATGTGATTAAATATTACATACGCATTCTTCCGCTATCCAATAACGTAGCCGCAATTCCTGATGAAGCGATGGCCAGTAACATATCACCTTGATAACGTATTTTTGCCAGGATTAAAGAAATCAAAAATGGTTTTACAGTGCACCCTGGAGCATCCAAAAAAAAAATCCGCCTTCTTTTGCAGCGACTACGAGCATTACTGAATCAAAAATTAGTTTTTGTTCTGGCAATAATTTTAGTTCGTTTATTTGAATGTATTCATTCAAGTCATCAATATTGTACGCTTGGTCTCGTTGCATGTTGCATTCGCAATTATATTGAGTAGAACCAAGAGCTGCTTCGGCAAGAGTCAAATCCCAATGAGAATCTCCTTCTAACAATTTCAATGCAAGACATGCATCATGATATGTAGTAAATAACTGATCATTGACTATTTTCAAATAGTCAAATGAGTTGGGGCCTGGAACATTAATCAATAATAACCGTAAGTAGAAACATTCTCGTTGTTTTGGAGGAACAGTATACAGCCTGCCTAACATATTTGTTGAAAAAATGCCTGGATATGCTGTGAGGACTCTATCTCTTTTTCGGGGATTCCAAGTCTTTTTTGATTTGTTCCATGTAAAATATGTTGGTAAATCGGAATAGAGTAAGGTTGTAGCAAAACATACGAATTCATTTTGTTGTTGGCACAATTTAAAAAATTCAGTCAATGTAGTTTTCTGTAAAGTAAACGCGTTGACCATTTTCAAGATGGATTGTTAAATGAATAACTGATGGATCTCTGTCGTGGATGGGAAAAGTTAAGATTCACCAGACTGCCTCATTACTGCTTATATATCTTCCCATTTGGTAACGCGTACCTTTGTCATTTTCATTAACATTTTGTACTGCAAAAACGGCTATGTCGCTTCCCTTATGCACATATTTGTAGATGTATTTAATAGAATTCACGGAGCTACAAAATTTTACATTTATATGTGCTTTAAAGGCTTTTGATAGAAGAGGAGAATAGGGAACAACCCACCTATTATCAACTTCAATACCATTCTGATTATTGTTTGAATTTATTTGAAATGAATTGCTACCATTTTCAGTAGATCAACGACGATATAGTGGGTATCCATCAATCCCAGTAATAGTATCAGATATTAGTTCCTTTGGAAAACGTTTAGTGCATTTTCCATTATCCATGCATGGTGAATTTTTGTTAATTGCACCACAAGGACCAAATATCATGTTTGTCGTTACAATCTCGAACAATTCTGGATCTTCTGTTTCATCTGGGATCTCTGCAGATATAATTTTATCGATTTCTTCGGGACTTACTTTGTTGATTAACCAAATTACAATATGGGCGTGCAGCAATCCACGTTTTTGAAATTCAATGGAATACATCCAGCATCGCGTTTCTCCAAATGCATTGTGTTTTACAATTAAATCTATTAAAGATTTTAATTTTTGTTTGAAAACGCGTGCCGTTATATCAGGACGATCATTTGCTGATTGGCTTGGCAATAGATATGTTTTTATTTCATCCCACTTCGGGTTACAGGTAAATGTAATGAGCAAATCAGGCCTTCCGTATGCATGTTCATAGGTCGCATCTTGAATATATTCTTGCATATGTCTAGGACTTCCTGTGTATGACGAAGGTAGGATGCACATTTGACCAATTTCATTTAAGTTTAAACTTCCATTTACATTATTACTTATAGCATCGCGCAATATATATTCTTCTGATCTTAATTTTACCTGGTTGAATTTACGAATTGACGAACATATCAACTATAAATTGGTGATATAAATTTCTGCATTTTAATATGTGATTGTCTATTACGTTATCCTTTCACGTTAAATTTTTATACTCGGCGGTTTTTGGGGTCACTGATTCCGAATCTGATATCAGTTTTTAAAAAACAAAACGATGTATTCGAAATAGAGGAGGAATTTTGTTTCATACGAATAATTTATAAAAAAATTTCTAATTAGCGGTTTCCGGGTTCGCGGAATTAGAGATTTTAAAGTCAGGAATAATAGCTCATCGAATTTTTGAAAAAATTTTATTTTTTTCTTACATGTAATCAAAAAACACCTGTGAATAAAGAATTTTGCAATCACATACTACTTGGATTTACATACATCTAAATATTAACTATATAGATAAGAATATTATATTACAACTATTCGCTTTCGCTTGAGGAATTTTCTTCACAGTCACTAATATAATTACTTGATTGCGTATTTTTTTCTTCAACTGTCATATTTATCAAAGAAAGTGCCTCTGTTGACAATTCTTATTTTTTTCGTTTTTCATACTCATCGCAGATATGACTGGTGTATTTTGTAAATTTATGATTAGAGAGTTTGATTAAGTTGATTATTATAATTTAAATGACAATGCACTGTAACAATGGAAACATTTTAATTTTAGTGGTAGAGGACCTCACTGTTCCCAGGAAAAAGGCATTTGATCGTTGAGCTTAGAAAGGAGGGGAAAACATATAGAGATATACAAAGTCTTTTAAAATGTTCGGCCAAAATGGTACGCAATGCCATAAATTATGAACTGAAGCCCGAAAAACGTGGTGCCATACGCAAAACTACAAATTTAGAGGACCGACGCATAGTGCGCTTCAGCAAAGCCAATCCTTTTGCATCCTCTAGGGATATAAAAGCGAACCTGAAGTTGGGATCAGCGACGTAACCATTCGAAAAAAATTTTGTCTCATAATGGTCTTTATAATAGGATTTATCAATCTAAGAAGTGCAGGTCATCTCCACTGCTATTTCATTGAACATTGTATTGGCAGTATTTGGCACCCAATTTTTACATATGTGCAAGAGTTGGGCATAACGAATCATTTGCGATATCAAACTCGCCAATACTCTGCAAAACTTTTGAAGAAAAACTTTAGAAGAAAAATTTTTATAAAGTTTTCAGTTCTCTTATAAGCCGTAATTGTTTATAAACAATGACGAACAAATATTTTTTTCAAAGAACTTACCTCTCTGAGCGAATCCAATTTTTGGAATTGAGATAAGACAATTTATTCAAACACACTTCACTCACGAATAGTACTGACATTCTGACAGACTGAGTGAAATAGGCAAGACTGACTAAAAAAAAAAAATATTGACATACGATAATAATCTAAAACAACTTTATAGTTATCACAGCAACTATAGAAATTGTAAAAAAAAATGTTCTAGACACTTTTTTCGACTTTTGGCCAGGCTTTTCGATTACTAAACCACAGTGCGTCGTTGTGATTGTTGTTCGTTTGATAATTGATTGTAGCTTCTTGTAAAATGATATGCAATGCCTTGGTTTTTGTCATAGAATTGACCAAGAACTGATTAGGAGAAGCGTCTGCCGAAGTGCAGTTCCGTGGTCAAACAATGTGATGAGGCCATTGTTGAGCTTCACTTCATCGGAGAATCTTAAAAGAGTGTTGCACTTCCTGGAGAATGATACTAAAACCGCCTTCTTAGATCACTTCGCGTATCATTTAGATTTATCATTTAGATCGACCAATGTTATTACTACGTCTTCCAGGCATTTTTGAATTTACTCTATTACACATATTACACTTTTGGTACATATTTAATTAACAAAATATATAAAATGTGAATTTGAGGCAAATCGTACCATAAATAAAAATTTTTAAAATATCTCGACCCCAGCGCCACCTACCTTATACAAAAAAAAGTTATATGAACATATGGTGTGAATATGAGATGAATAGCGTCAGTGGTTCACGACTGATTCGAGCAGCACTATACGCAGAAACGATTATATATATTAAGTTATATATATCTACTAGCGGCCTCGTCCCATTGCACATGCTCGGAGGGCTTAAGTTTCTCAAAAGCATGATTTGAATTCCGATTTTTAACGTCAATTCATGGCGGCAGTCCAGAAGGGTTTAGTGCATTTTAAAATTCCTGTATATAATGGACTGCGTCTTCGATATTAGTCACAGTGTCGATCGATTTGTAATTTTTTATTTGGCCGGGGACTTTTTGAATAATCAGATTGTTTATTTCGTTGACAGCCTCATTCCTAGGAGACACTATTGCCCTAGAACAACCCAAAGAAAGTCCTTCTCGTGCAAATTCTCGATGTAAGGGTATACTGTATCTATTAAAATTTCTAAATTATGGACTATTTGGCCTAGAGACTTATCCAGAAGGATGTTACAATTTATGCTTAAATTTGGAGTGGGAAAAATTCCTTCTCTAAGTTTTAGCAGTTGTTGTGGGAAATCATTATCTGTGATTCCTTAAAGATGATGGGAGACGATTTCAAGCATGCTTTGATGAAATCTCAAGCAAAGACAAAAGTAATACCGCCCATGAGAGCAGAGGTATTTCTAAGATCTTTTAAGATTCTGTAGTGTTTCCATCCTGTAAGAGAGTTGCAACAATTCTTGACGAAGCAACTTCTATCGCTATCTTCCCTGATTGTCTTATCTTAGAACGTATCAAAATTGCAAGAAACGTCTTTACAGTGCCACCAAAAAAAAATTTTTCTTTTGTCATTAATCACGCTATCGACTATAGTCTCATAAGCATGTCTTTGATCTGGGACTAATTTTGGCAGGTTTTCATTGACAAAAGCGGTCAAATTATTTGTATTATAGTGATGTGCCATTGTATCTGTGGCATTGTTTTCTGTACGAACTGAAGAAGATAATCCAAAATCACTTACGCTTTTATCATTTAATTGCAATAGTTTATTTTCTATTTGTATCAAACCTTCGTTATAAATGTCCTCACTGTATGGAAAGGCGAAGTCTTGATTTTGCTGTCTGATTCTATGTCGAATATAAATAGACAATTTCAAAGATGATTTATGTGAAGCATAAATCATCTTTGAAATTGTCTAATAATTTTAATGGTTCCGATGGCGAACGTGATGTAGCAACATTCTAAGAAAAAAAATACTCTAATAGAGAAGGATGTACATCGTAGACTCTTCCTAAATCGACATCTTTTTATGCCTGGATGGCTAACTATGTCCTCACCACGCCTCCTTCTTGTGAATTTATTATTGGCCCATGTGTAGTATTGAGGGACTTCGTGGTATAGAAGTGTATTTGCGAATTCATCTTCATTACAGAGCTCAAAGAAAGTCAGCAAAGTAGTTTTACGTGGGTTTTGGGCCACTTGTTCAGCCGTTTCTGCGGTAAAAACACCCTTTGGCAGTTTTTTAAGTGGACAGCTAACTACAAGACTGTAGGATGCCGCTCGTGGATCGGAAATTCGAATATTAGCCAGATAGATTCGGATGTACTTAGGTACCGGACATTCACGTAGTTTTTCACTTCATCGTTTGGGTTTCTGAAGCTAAAAGTAGCTTGGTCAGATCCTTTATTGATATATTTACAAATGTATTTGATGGCTTGAACTGAGTGGCAGTACTCCACATTTATGTGAGCGTTAAAAGTCCTACACAATAGTGGCGAATAAGGGACAATCCATCTATTATCTATAATAAACCCACTTCCTCTTATATTTAGCGTAGCGCTCTGTCCTCCATTTTCGGCGTCTCGACGACGATAAACTGGATATCCGCCCTCTCCAGTTTGGGTGTCGTTGACGAAACGTCGAGTATTTTTTGTGCAGATACATGGTGCTGTTAAGTTATGCTCTCCGTATGATCCGTGCACCATATTTTTAGTTACGATATCGTACAATATAGGATCGTTTTGTTGGTTGGGCAGTTCTGCAACTTTGACACTATCAATTTCGTCTGGCTGGATTATTCTTTCGTGTGGTAAGCCTCGCTTCTGCCACTCCACACTTGCGATGTAATTGCATTTCACTTTGAAGAATATTTCGTCTTTGGTGAATAATTTTATGAATTTCTTCATCTTCAAATGAAATACCATTGAAATTATGTCATGGCTATGGTAAGACCGCTGGCCAAATAATAGTTCCCTTTTAATTTCATGCCATTCGGGGTTACACTTAAAAGTGACAAATAAGTCTGGTCTCCCATAGTTGACGATATTTGATGGGTCAACATTTGCGTCTTGTTCTAAAGCGTCTCTGAAATGAATGTATTCATCAGCTCTCAATATCATACGACATATGTAATTCAATCATTCTGATATCATTTTTGCCATCCTATCGACAATATATTGACTAAATAAGTCCCTGTAATAATGTAATGGATTAACACAGTTAGCGCTAACCATCAACCTAAATGCATAAAATTGCATGCACGTCACAGTTTTGTTACGCGCTGTAACTTGCTGAGTAATGGTCAAATAATAACCGTCTTTTCCCATTACGAACATTAAGGGATACTGTAGTGGATCATAGGATCGGTGTAACTCAGAGACCCTTTTAAGTTAGCCGTCTCTACCGCGCCGCACTACATCTCTGGGGCCTTTTTCTTCGTCAACCATGAGAACGGCTACCTCGTTTACAGCTGGAGCATTATATCTACCCGGGTGTGCTGTCTGCGGTGGCCGGTCGGAGTGAATAATTAACTTTAAATTATCCGAAGAGTTACGATCTAAGTTTTGTTTAAAACTTCGTATGTATTCAGTGCGGTCTGTAGTTCGTTAACTAAATCAATTTTTAGCGTTGGAGCTATGTATGACCGCAACAATAGCTGATCTGCGTCTGAAATGAAATATATCTGCAAATATTGCGGATTTTGGGCTGATGGTGGTAAAAGGCTACCTATAAGATGACATACTTGTCCCTCTATTTTAAAAGCTGGCATAAAATTGTATTCTCTAATTTCATTCGCGCCAAACGAAGTCATTTGAAAAAGGCTATTGTACCTACGTATGTTGGTTAAAAAATTAAAAGATAGTGAATGATTATTTGTCAAAAGATATTTTATTGGCTGTGGCGGCTCCTGAATATTGAGGAGACTAACTTTTCCAGCACAGGACATACCATTAGGTTCATCGGCCATTTTTTGGCAGAACACTAAGAGCAGATCTTATTCATGGCTCCGATTTGGGCAGAAGAATGTTGAGCATAATCAATCTGTGGATCGTATCTGAAAGCCGATCTGTTACTGTGAGCTAAAACTCGATTACGAACTCTAGTCGTTGACGACTTTTGTCTTTCTCTCTGATCTCGAAGGCGTTGGGAACGCCTGAGAGCTAATACTTTTCTCTTCAAGCCGCTGCAAACGCTCCGTACTCAACTCTCGCGCGCGAACTTGAGAGGTTCTTAAATTTTTATCATCAAGTCGCTGCAAACGCTCGACACTAGACTCTAGCGAGCGAACTTGGGAGGTTTTCAAATTTTATTCATCAAGCCCCTGCGAATGCTCAATACTCGACTCTCACGCGCGTACTGGAGATGTTCTCAAATTTTGTTCAGCAAGCCGCTGCGAACGTTCGATACTCGACTCTCTGGCACGCGATTGCGACGCAAGACGATTTTCAGGTTCTGATGAAGATTCTACACTACGACGTATTTTTCATGCCCTCGCCTGGGAACTATTTCTAGAAAGTTGAGATCTTGATCTTTTGGTCATTTTAAAATGATAATAAAAAATTTAAACTGCCTTTGTACTAAATTATTTGCTTAACTGTTGAACAGGAATTACCTATATAAAAATGTTATTGAAAAATTATAAGAACTACTAAGTCACTAAACTGTTTGGATAGTTAAATGTACAATATATATGTATTATCAAGTAGTACTTACTGAACTAAATATGACACAAGAAAAAACGTTAACTTCGGTTGAACCGAAGCTCTATTACCATTCACACGAAATTTTAAATAGTATTGTAAAACATTAAGTCGGGGTTTAAATTGGAGCTACCCTAAAAAGTGGGCGGTACACGCCCACTAGTATATGTGTATGAAGCGATGTATGTGTATGAAGCGATTCATTAAAATAATAATATCCAAACTTTCTTTATAATTTCACTCTTTTTTAGTAACTCGACGCAAAAAAAAGGGTGTATGTGTGTGAATGTGTTATAAAATTTATAATTTTTGAAATATTTGTTAAATACCCGTGCGAAACCGGGCTGTCTGATAGTAACAAATAAACAATTTTCAAAAATAATGAAAGTTCGCGTCAAGGCAATATATCTGTATAAATTGTAATCACTCCGCTTATTTTGACGTGAACTATCTAAATTTATCGAATAAGTTCTCAATGAAGAAGTGAAATTAATAATTTATTTATTTATTAATTATTCAATACTTAAAATATTTTTAATTTATGAATATTTAAAACAAATTTACAATCTTCTAAAATTTTTATGATGAAGAAATACAAGTAAATTCTAAAAAAATTTATATCACTAAAGAAAAGTACGAAGCATTTTTGCACCATATATTTGACTATTAAAATAAAAATTAATAAAAATGTACATTCTTCACGCAAATTAATTTGTAACGATTATGATCAGCTGATTGATTTATTTAATTTCCTCTCACTAATTAAAAAACCAGCTTAGCATGCCTTTACACGTTCTTTGTTCTACAATTCATATGTATGTACGGTACAATATATATTAAAATTTAGTGATTAAATTACATCTATCTAGGTTTCTCCTTTAATTATATGCATAAAAATATAGGGTCCATTTATCATATCTAATCGCTGAATGATTTGTGATTACTAATTACTATTTTTCGAGGATCGACCATCAGCGGTGTGCGAGTATGGAGAATTTCAACTTCAATGTTATAGAAAACTTTGTCTACCTGGGATCAGAGATACCCAGCAAGCAAATTAAAAGTAGAGGCCTTTCTCGAACTACGAAAATAAAAATCAATAAGACGTAGACTATCCCGGTTCTGCTGTATTGCTCAGAAATATGGACCCTGACATCATCGGATACAGCGTCTTTGGGAGTGTTCGAAGGAGAATATTCGTATGATTTTTGGTTCTCTTAGAGTTGTAGTCGAGTTTAGGGCCCGTAAAAACCGCGTGCTGTATGAGGTTGACATAGTCCAGCGCAGTAAATAAAATAAAAAGCGGTTGCACTGGGCTGTTCATCTCATTCGAATAAAGCCGAAGCTCAAGCACTAAAGGCTTACTACGGAAACCTGAACTTAATTGGTCGACGGCGTCAGAGAGGACGTCCGAGTTTACGACGGCATGATCAGATCTATAATAACCAGAAGAAGCTTCATATTGCCAGCGGCTGGCGCCGGCGTGCATACAATTATACCAAATGAAGCGGTTTTCTACGTGCGCCCTTGACCGATATTCGGTTGTAGTGCCACTTATGTAAGGAAGTTTTTTGTCTTTTACAAATAAATAAACGCCTGTTATGAAAGTTTGAAATAAAACTATTCAAACCTAATAGCTTTTCAGGAAAATACCATCCGATCCAAATTGACCCGGACTGGTAAACCGAATCGGTAATTTTTCTTCTTTTTAAGTTGGCTGTCACTGTCATTGACATGAATGCCAAGTTTGAGCGGGCTGCGATAATTAGTCTATGTTAGACAGCTGCTTGTTTACGACGCGAAAAGATTGTATGGCGATTATTAACATGGAAAAAAAAAATTGAACAACGAGTTTGCTGTAAATTTTGTTTCCAATGGAATGACGGCAACGAAATCATTCAAAATGTTTTTTTTTTTTATTTAACGAATTAGAAGAAGTTACATATATAACCTATGTATGTACAGAGTTTAGGAGAGGTAAGTTTTGTCGGGTGTGACTATTAACTATGGTTCTGCTTTGTAAATATTTAAGCCAAGACCAGGTCCAGCAGGTCTTGAGGGTGATATTCAAAACGTTACAAAAGTGTTTTGAGGGTCCTGAAATCGTAGAAAACTTGTCTCATGAAAGTCCATCCACCATCAACCTCTCTTAACGACAAAAACATCGAAAAAGTGATGGAAATTGTGCTCGAAAATCGTCGTGTTGACATTAGAAAGATAGCAGAGACATCTCTTATGGATCGACTCAACACGTTTTGGTTAATGTTTTGGGTATGAAACGCGTCGTACCAAAAGACCTGAATTTCTTGCATTTTTTGCACATTCCAGCTTGATTGCGACGGAGTTTTTGGCCAAACAAGTCAACACAACCACCGTATTCACCAGATTTGGCACCCTGTGACTTTTTTCTGTTTCCGAAACTTAAATATCCGCTCCGGGTAACGCGTTCATAAAAAAAATTCGCTGAAGGAACTAAAGGCCCGGAACCCGGCCGAGGCGTATAACAAGTGTATGGAAAATTGGATTAACCATCGGCATACTGGTATTGACTCAAAAGGAGCCTATTTTGAAGGCGATAATAAAGAATTGTACTAAAATGCATAAAAATGTGGTTTTTTAACCAGTCTGGGTCAATTTCAGATGGTGGATCAGATGGTAAAATATACAAAAATCCTGACAAAAGCCATCATAAATCAGTAAACAGTCATCAAAAGTCTCTGCTAAAGCGCCACTTCTCTTTGCAAATATTTAGTTGTTTTTGCTTATGAAGATACCTAGATTCCTTACTTAAAACAATAGTTTTATTATACAGTATGCTACTTGCTAAAAACTGTAAATAAATAAATAAATAAACTTTCAGACACGCTATGTACAATTTGTCTCATTCATATAACTATAGTTACAATATTAAGCATTGGCTAACTTTTCTTTAAAACAATCCATTTTGAACAGAATATTTCAATTTTATAATATGTTGATGAAGAAAAATTTAACCTTGCCAACTAATCAATATTAGCATTTTCTTTTTCTTATTTGCTAGATTCTTAGCTACAGCATACTGCGTCAAAAATCCATTAACTGAAATAGAATTTTTTTATGAAAAGTTAGTCACTACTCAAAATTATTAATATGAATAAGGCAGCAAGTGTATACAAATTTTAAAATGCTAATACAAACTTATAATTAAATAATAAATGGGAAAAAATGTACCTTGCCATGCACTTGAATAGGGACAATATTTTCATGATAAGAAAAAAATGCTTCTAGCATTTACATTTATTTTTAAAATTTATTTGGTAAAGGCTTAAGCTATGTTCGGACGATCATGTATAGCTATGTGACACATAAAAATTTTAACTAGAAGTGATACTAAACTCAACGAAAAATAATTAAAATTCCGAATCTTTGTCACATATATATGATTGTCTGAACAGGGCACTAACAAAAATGAGAGATTCATGTTTATCACTAAAACAGGGGTAAGCACCAAACGGGCTACTTTTAAAATATTAAGCTCCAATAATTCAGCTTTGTATATTGTACTGACTGATTTACCTATATAGTCAGTCATCATCAGACGTACCCCATAAATTTGCGGTTTATAGAATATAGTGGCCACTCAAGTGGTGGAATACAAATTCATTTCATTATAACATTTGCATTATGGATATGGGCTTCATCATGTAGAATAGTCCATGACAGGGATGCAAACAATTGGTTAAAGTGAGAAAAAGCTTTCGTAAGAACGCCTTTGAATTGTTTCAGAAGTTAAAAATTGTTATTCATTTGCTTCGTTGTATGAAATCGCTCCATCTTAACGGTTGTGATGTCGCGAAAGATGGTGTTGCCACATTCGTATGTTATGAAAGTTGTAATTAGCATTCGCTATTACATGCCATACTAGTATTCCGTAAAAAAAAAAAACAAGAAAACCGTTAAGTTCGGTTGAGCCGAAGCTCTATTACCATTCACACTAAATTTTAAATAGTATTGTAAAACATTATGGTGGGTGATTAAATAGGGTCTACCCCAAAAAATGCGCAAAAAATGCGCAACAAATACAGACGGACATGGCTAGATCGACTAGTCTCGTCGAGCTAATCAAGAATATATACTTTATGAGGGATACGATGACTGCTTTAATACGTTACAAACTTTTAGACAAACTGATAATACCATTTCACACTATGTTTGAATGGTATACCTTTTAAACTAATACTTTGGCAGTCTCATAGAGAGACTGGGATAAAAACTAGTGGTGAAATTTTCAGAATTCCCCTTTGTTTGTGAAAGTTTCTGTTGTCGATAGTAAGTAATGAGAAATAGGAAACCAACTAAACAAGATAGTGCTTATTCAAGCGCATGACAGTGTATTTCAGCTATTGTTAGGTTCAATTGAGCTAGTTCAAAACTATATCTCACCATATTATAGCGACTTCCCTACTTAAAAATGAACTCAAACCAACAAGCGAGTCTCATAAGGAAAGACATTAAAAATATTAACTGTATGAATAATGAAATTAACAGGATCGGCTATTTTAGCAATTAAAATATGGTTTGCTGCATTGTTTCACTATGAGACTTTTTTAGTAGATCTGATGAGTCTAAGTTGTCATTCATTTGATGCATAAGGAGTGGTGACATTGGACTATAGCCATCCGGGGTAATGGGCGAAAATGAACCTGTGCTGCTCAAAGGTACGCTGATATTCTCATTCGACGCATCACTTTTTCCGCTGTTAAAATTTTCCAAGTTATTTGAACTATTGGTCTGTGAGAGAATGTCTAGTGTGGAGTCCCGCTTCATGGGCGAGCATTTACGAGTCTTCGGCAACAGTTCCATCTGATCGCCTTCTGTTTCAGGCATTTCTACAGCAGCACCTGGAAAATCGAGACATGGCGAGAGCAAACGTGGGTAATTCGAAATATAGTCGATAACCTCAGAGGCAGTTGGCCGTTTTTTAGGCTCTTGACTCCAACAGGCCTTGAGTAGTCCTTCCAAATGAGGTTTAACACCAGTTGGAATTTGCAATGTGTTGCCGCTTTTTACGTACTCAAATACTTGATTATTTGTCAAACCCTGGTATGGATACGATCCAAATGTTATAATTTCATACAGTACCACACCATAAGCCCAGATGTCCGATGCAGGTGTGAACATTCCCATCGACAATGATTCTGGCGCCATCCAACGAAACGGAAGCATTCCTTTGCGGTTAAATCGATAGTAATCACTTTCAAATGTGGGTCTTGCCATACCAAAGTCACCAATCTTGACGACACGCTGAGCATTTACAAGACAGTTGCGACACGCTAGATCGCGGTGCACGTATTTCTGCTTGGCAAGGTAGGTTAACCCACGAGCGACATCCATTGCGTATATGGTTAGTCTTTTTGGTGAAATATCAGAATCATCGATTTGCTTCTCATTGACCATATTGCGACGAGCTAGAAGGTACGTTTTTAAATCACCATACAGCATAAACTCCATTATTGTATATATTGGCTCAGATTGCAGACAGACGCCTAGCAATTTAATAATATTTTTGTGATCAAAACGTTTCATAGCTTCTGCCTCCGATAAAAAGTCTAACCGATCTTCTGTAGAAGCACCTGCTTTCAGTGTTTTTACAGCAACTGCAGTCCAGTCTTTGCAACCCCCGATTTGCGCCTCGCCGCCATAAACAGTGCCAAATGCTCCTTCGCCCAATCGCCTATTGACTATCACATTTTTTTTAGGAATTTCCCATTTATCTAATGTGTTTGTGTTGTTCTGTGACATTGAAAGCAGATCGATTCCAAAAGTCTTCATTATTTTGGCGGAATGCTTCAATTTTTTGTCATAACGTTGCTTCCAAAATAGGAACGATATTAAGGACACCACTACAACGGCAAAAAAACACATTGCCGTAGCAAATACAACTGCAGCACTGTCACAGTCCGTGTCCAACAACTGCGCTAAACTTGAGAAACTACAATCAAATTTCCCGTCACTTGGTATTTCGCCCGTGGCCCACTTTATGTCGGAGGTATTCAATCTAAGCGTGCCACCTGCAGGGTGAAGATTCTTACCACTGCCCATAATATGGGGTTCAAAACTACCTACATCGACAAAATTCGTTTGCTGCCATTGAAGTATATTTAACTCCGATATACGCGAACCGCCTTGTCCAAACCGAACACGGCCTGAAAGCCCTTCAAAATCAGTGCGCCAAACAAGCTCCACAAACCGATTCACCACGTTCTTCGATCGAAAGTTTTTCACAGCATCTTTATTTTTACGAAGCAATTTATCCACTGCAAGAGCATATGCCCAGACAGCATCGTACGCAAATCCGGCATAGTTAGAAACAGTTTCGTTGTGTTTATTCAGCCACTGTCGTACGGTAATACCCTCCTGCATTACGGCATCGGACTTGCCAAATGGTGTATGCATTATACTAAAGTGGCCTTCTGCCGCCTAAATTTTTAATATTATAAAAATTATTATGCTTTATCGACAAACTTCATATTACAAGAATAGCAATGTAATGCATTGCGCAGGTCTGTTATACAAAATTTTACGTAACGTCACGTGCTTCCTAACTTTAAAACTGATTGGCTCTAGCGGTTGAGAAAATAGTCATAATCCAATCACAACTAAAAATATGTCGACCATTATTTTTTCCGAACACCAGCTTTGCTCTACATTGTATTCTTTGTAGCATGCTAAACTCGTAATCATATTTACCTCTTCTAATGCTTGGGAAGTGCAACTATTATTTGTGAAAGAGTGCCGCTCCCAGTCCTTTGATAACCACGAAGGAAGAAACCAGACGTAGCCTTCGCGTGCAGTCATCTGTATATAATGGGGAAAAAGTTGCATACGCAATTATAAACATTTAAATACAGGCAATATAAAAGGAACTTACACCCAACTTGAGTGCCTCACATAGCGCCATTGCTGCATTTCGATTGTGAATATCTGCAATTATAATTTTCGCATGTCTCTCCTTCAATTCCAAAAGGTGCTGTTAAAATGTAACATAAACAAGAGACTAAGTTAAGTTCGGTAGAACCGAAACTTTAATACTCTTCACACGCATATATATATATATATATATATATATATATATATATATATATATATATATATATATATATATATATATACTACTTAGTATTAAACATGCTGTTGCTTGCGAGGCTTAATACACGTACTTTATTCATTTCCATTGCAGTAACATCACTCAGAAATTTTTTATTGATGATCAGTTCCATGTTGCGTTGTTTCAGTGTTGCCTCCATATGCGAAATATACTCCGTGTACTTTTGTCCATCCTCAGTAAGCGCTGCCACACGACGCCAGCCTAGTCTCTCCATTAGACGTATGTAAACCTCCTCATATTGACGGTTCGAACCGATTGTCCGAAAGAAGTAAGGATATTCCTGTCGATCAGCAAAAGAAGCGCCCTCCGCTGAGTAAGATATTACAGCCATGCTCATGTGTTTCGAAATACCAGCAATCGGTTCTACTGTTTCACTACATGCAGGGCCTAAAACGCCCAGTACCATTGGCATATTAAAATAGTGTATGAATGCTTTCATGACCATATCCGCCTTGCATTGCCCGTCATTCTTTTGTACTTGAAGATAGTAGTCCATCAAAATGCTCGAATTCTGGTTGATTGCAGTAACAGCAGCTTGAACTGCGTCGACAATATTTTTGTGTCCACGACTGAACATATTGAGCGGAAATATTCCTCCAATCGACAAAGTGATACTCTTTTGATTGCTAATCCACTTAGTGTAGACGTCCTTGTTCTTTTTGAGCCAATTGCAAGCAACCTGGTTGAAGGTTTCTTCGGAATTATTTGCTCTCGAACTATTTCGTAAGTCCGAATAAATGTTATGAAGTGCACTATCGTTTATAAAGAAGTTACGCAAGGCATGATCTAGTCGACCATCTGTCTCTAGACCCTTCTGATAATACTTAAGTACTGGCGTCAGTTCGTATTTGCATGTCGAATTTATCAGCGAATCAAAATCTTCACAATGAGGCATAGCGATCTGTTTGTAGTTGACTTCATCATCTATCACATCAGACGGAGTCCAATGGAGGACGATAAATCGTGTATAGTTGCTGCTGGTGATGTTCATATTATTATTGTAATATGCTTCGTAAAGCATTTTAATGCTCTTTCGAAAAAAGGATCCCATCCACAGCACATTTACGTAAATGTTGGTTTGCTCGATTTGCTGCTCAACAAAAGTCGTATCATTGCGAAACTCAGCAATTAAAGTAACGCAAACTCGATTCTCACATCTGGGGTTTTTGTATTTTTCGATACTACAAAAGACATATATTTTAAACGTTGTTTGATTTAAAAATGCAATTTAGTAAGCAAATAAAAATATTTAACATAATTTTTGAATTTTTCAGCAATGGTAACTGGTTCTGAACCGATTCGGTTTTTAGATCGTACCGCCCATGATGAAATAACAAACAGATAATAGCAACACAAATACATCGATTTTGTAAGGAGAACAATAAACCTATTAACCAATTTCAAACCAATTATTATTTAAAAAATTATTACTTAAATTGAAACATGTTCCATACTACAAAATAAATTCAAAGTATTTTGTATAGGAGCTACTACACCTTAAAACTTTTGGGCAATCTTCGGTATTGGCCAGAGAGTAATTCTGTTAAGTTTTGTCCCGATCGATGGTTAAACTATCTACGCGTAATTATGACAGATACTCAGGTTATAGTATGACTTACATGCCTGAAAAATTGTTGTGTCGTATCTTTTTAACCCACTATGTAACATAGGTACAAGTAGATTATAAATACAAATTTGGATGTAAATCAGGGGCTACGAGAAAAACCAAATTCGTAAAATATATTTGACGTATCGGTACGAAACTACACCCCGCCCACTTTTCTCGAAATGATATATAACCTATGTTTATATTTTTTTAGCCGTAGAATCGCAAGCTAGTACCCGTAGTAATAAATAAATAAAGAAATATGTAAATACATACATATTGGGTGTTTCAGTTAGTTCTTAGCGTTTCCTAAAAGATGGCGTGACTAGTGCATTTCCAATATACGACTTTCTAAAGTGTACTTTCATTGGAATGATCAGCTCTGGAAGGGCCTCAAAAAACTTGCTATTTCCAACTATTGCGAGCGGCGTGCAACAGACTATAGCGGGTGTTGCGCATACATAGGTGCGGTTAAGATCGATATACGGTTGTAGAGTTATTTAAGTAAGTATTGAGGTGTTGGAATTAATTTTAAAGGAATATTTTCGATTTTTGAGCGTTTATTAAAAAAAAAAGCTACAATGTATATTATTCAAAGTATTATCTATCGTTAGCTACAAGCATATGGATTCCGCGTCGGAAGAACGGCTCATCTTTTGAGGCAATCAACGAATCGACACATTTTTTTGGTATCCTCGTAAGAAGCAAAGCGCTCATCCCAATTGAACGCCTCCAACGTTTCCTTGACGGATCTTGCATCATGTGGCCGAGCGTTGTCATGTTGAAGAACCACTTTGTCGTGTCTTTTGGCATATTCCGGCCGTTTTTGCTTCAATGCTCGGCTCAATTGCATAATTTGTTGTTGGTAGCATTCACTAGTGATGGTTTGGTTAGGTTGTCTCAGCTCATAGTACACAACACCCTTCTGATCCCACCAAATACAGAGCATGAGCTTGGTACCATGAATATTCGGCTTGGCCATCGATGTTGATGCATTGTCGGGTGGTCCCCATGATTTTTTTCGCTTTGGGTTGTCGTAATGGATCCACTTTTCATCGCCAATAACAATACGATGCAAAAAAACTCTTCCGATAATGGCGTTGAAGCAGCTGTTTGCAAGGGAAAAATCTTCCTACGACATATCTTGGCTTCAATTCGTACGGTACCCAATTTCCTTGCTTTTGAATCATTCCCATGGCTTTGAGGCGTTTGCCAACTGTTTACAAGTCAACTCCCAATGATTCTGACAATTCTTGCAGGGTTTGACACGGATCTTAGTCTTCAAACTTTTCGGGCTGCCCCGGTCGTTCTTTGTCCTCCTTATTAAAATCTCCACTTTTAAACCGACGAAATCGATGGAGAATAGTCCCCGTAAGCCTCACAAAGCGTACGATGGGCTTCAGCTGTTTTTTTTCTTCAAATGAAAGTTTACTTACTTACTTAGGTAGCTCTACAACCGTCTATCGGTCAAGGCGTAGGAAAGCGCACCATTCGGTGTAGTTTAGCGCGCTCCGCCGCCAGTCGCTGGCAATCCGGAGCTTCTTCAGGTCATCATAGACCTGATCTTGCCATCTTAAGCTCGGACGTCCTCCCTGACGCCATCCACCAATCAAGTTCAGGCTTCCGTCGTAAACCTTTAGTGCTGGAGCTTCAAGGTTCATCCGGTTGAGGTGACCAGCTCAGTGCAGCCGCTGGAATTTAATGCGCTGGACTATGTCAATCTCATCATACAGCTCATACAGCTCATGGTTCAGACGGGTCCTAAACTCGACGCCAACTCTAAGAGGACCAAAAATACTACGAAGAATCTTTCTCTCGAACATCCGTTGATGTCAGTGTCGATGCTTCTCCGCCATACAGCAGGACCGGGATTATCAGTGTCTTATAGATTTTTATCTTCGTAGTTCGAGAAAGGGCTCTACTTCTAATTTGCTTGCTGAGCCCAAAGTAGCTGCGATTAGCAAGCGTGATTCTTCGTCTGATCTCTCTCCTAAGAAGACGAAGACATTGAAGTTGAAATTCTCCATACTCACAGACCGGCCAAGAACCGCCGATGGTCTGCGAGTGGACACCAAGTACTTCGTCTTGTCCTCGTTCACCGCTAGGCCCATGAGACGTGACTGTTTCTGAATCTCCGAGAACGTGCTGCTTACTCGCCGTTCGTTGATGCCTATGATGTCTATGTCATCAGCATATGCGAGTAGCATCACTTCCTTATGGAAGATCGTGCCCGATCGTTCTACGTACCAAGTTCAGATAGCGCGTTGAAGAACTTTGTTCTTATCGGCGTGTCGAAAGCGGCCTTATAATCGACCAATAAGTGGTGTGTGTCTTTATTGTACTAGTGGGTCTTTTCCAAGATTTGGCGTAAAGTGAAAATTGGGTCATGGGTCGACCTCTTTGGTCTGAAGCCGCACTGACTATCAGTGCATTCGTGTATGGCTCCAG